>JARFJB010000472.1:787500-872500 GCA_036346205.1 Vesta saturnalis
GTCCCCGTCCCCGTCTCCGTCTCCGTCTCCGTCTCCATTTCCATCTCTATCTCTACATCTATCTCTGTCGTACAATATTAGGTTAGATTAATAATCGGACAGTGTTTTGGTTAGATTCATGTTAAAACATGCAAACACACAAACACGAAAGCACAAATACGAAAACATGCAAACTCGATAACATGCAAACATATAAACACACAAACACGAAAACACGCAAACACACAAATACGAAAACACGCAAACACACAAACACGCAAACACACAGACAGGCATGACTCATAATTAAATTGAGAACGTAGACACATCTGTGTTTGCACCTGCGAGTATTGACCTTACCTAAAAGCCGTCCGTTTATTAATCTAACCTAATCTTGTACGTAAATTGACCTAACCTAAAACGAGAGAGACGAGGGAGAGGCAAGAGTCGAGAGAGAGAGCGAGCCGCAGGGGTGAGCGGGTCGAAAGTGAGGCGAGAGGCCGGAGAACCGAAAGAGGTGAGAGACGAGCGAAACGATCGAAGCGAGAGGGTAATGAGATAAACAAGGGAAGGGAGAGAGATGAGGGAGACCGGAGACCGGCGGCAGAGATGAGAGAGGCGAGCACGGTCAAGTTCCATTACAGAAAACATGCGCTATTTTAAAAATACACCACTAGATAACGTCACATTAAGTCTGCTTTTAAAGCACAAAGAACGTAAACATCTTATATCCATTTTGAAGGACAGTTCAACTTTCACGTAATTCGGTAATTAGTGTTTCTCCAAATATATTAGATGTACTTGAATAGTAAAAGGTTGTTATTGTGGTTGTTTGATTTGATCCAGATTTATTGATTTGACTGTTTGGGTTAATTGCTTTGGCTGATCTGATTGTTTGATTTGATCGCGAGTGATTTGTTTGAGAGTGAGTTGCTTAATTGATTTGATCGAGATTGATTGATTTGGTTTGATATGCTCCGACTAATTTTATTGGTCTATTGATTTGGTTAATTTCTGCTTTTGACAAGGTGTGAATTCCCGAGAACAAATTCTGGGATCCTATACATGTCTTACGAGATAGTGTGGGGGCTCCTTATTAGAATTCAATTTCAAATTTCCCGCCAAGGAGTGAAGATCTGACAAGGGGCGACGACCCTAAAACAAGTTCTGGAGTCCTGCAACTGTCTTATCAGTTAGTATGAGAGCCCCCTTACTATAATACAATTTCAAATTTCGCCCCAAAAAACAATGGCCGACAAAACAAGTTAGCATACAACATTTAATTGACTCGTAACCGGCTGCGTCATGCACATGTCTTATGTGATAGCATGAGGGCCCCTTAGAATAGAATTTCAAATTTTCCACCAAAACAAAATGGCCAAGGGCTTTGGTTATGCCTCATAACATAAAAATTTGAAATGTACTTCAACTTGTTTACCTTTACGTAATTAGATAATTAGTGGGTTTTCCCCTGCTAGTGTACATGTAATTGAATAGTGAAAGTTTGTTATTGTTTTATCAAAATTGGAAATAAAGGTCAACGTGTTTACCTTTATGTAATTAGGTGATTAATGGGTTTTTCCCTGACCCTATAGATATAATTGAATAGTGAAAGGTGAAAGGACGTTGAAAATGTAATTACCGTGTTTACGTGACTTGCTTTTCCTGTTTAAAACCTGTCTGCGTATAATCCTACGGAATTTGATTATGGAGCCACAATCAATCTCTATTACCAAAAACAATTAGTTTTAAAAATACACTGCTAGATGGCGGCACAAACAATCAAATCTACTTTTAAAAATATACTACTAGGTGGAGTCCCAATTACAAAAGTAGATGGCGTTACAAACAATCAGGGGCCTGGCAGGGGGTGAAGACTCAACAAGTGGTGAAGATTATAGAACAAGTTCTATATTCCTGTCTTATGAGGTAGTATGGCATCCTTCTTAGAATATAATTTCAAATCTTCCGCCAATTGCAAAAATGGCTGCCAAAAACCGATACTATTTCAAATTTCCCGCCAAGGGACCATAACACGTGAACAAGTTTCAGGGTACTAACCCTGTCTTATGAGATAGTATGAGGCCCCTTATTAGAATACTACTTTTAATTTTTCCGCCAAGGGGCCTAAGATCGGACAAGGGGCGAGTACCCATAACAAGCTCCGGACTTATCTTATGAGATGAGCATGACGGCTTCACTTACTAGAATACAATTTCAAATTTCCCGTCAAAACAAAAATGGCCTCTAAAACAAGCTAGCCTGCAAAATTTAATTATGACGCATAATTAAAAACAAAATGGCGCCAGAATTTAATGATGACTAAAATAAACCAAAATGACGGAGGAATTTAATTATGACCTTATAATTAAAGACAATGAGCGAAGACCCGTGAACAAGTTCCGGAGTGCTATACAGGGGGCTAAGGCCCGACAACAAGCTCCGGTGTCGTATACCTGTCTTATGAAATAGTGTGAGGACCCTCTTATTAGAATACAGTTTCAAATTCACCGCCATAGTCGACAAGATGGTTGACAAATCAAAATGGCCGTCAATCCACACCCACAGAATGGTCTACAAGACACGCCCACAAAATGGTCACAACCAATCAGAAACCAGGGGACGGAGGCGATGAACCAATTAGAAACTAGGGGGCGTGGCCCACCCTCAGGCCCTCCAACCAGAACACTGCATGCGCGCGCATTTTCCTACCCTCCAGAGGCTGTACTGCCAAAAAGTCACTTAATAGAGCCAAAAGGACACTAATTAGAGGGTTAAATTCCCTTCAAGGTGTTGAAAATCACCACCAAGGGGTTGAAACTGGCCCCGAAAAGAAGCTAACCCCACCACCACGTTGGGGGCGTGGCTTACCCCCACTCCATTTTGTCCTGTGCGGACCTCCTTCTATTCACCTAGTTAAGAAGATAAAATCACAAAGCATTATAAATTTTTATTTTCTTTATCCTTTTACGCCAACGATAACTTGATTGTTTTATACAAAAAACTTTAACTAGATGTTTGATTTTAATAAAAGTAATTTTTGCAAAATGTTAGAATTCTAAAATCAAAACCTTTCGGCAAGTTTAAAACGAAGTAAACAGAAATATCGATATAAATAATGGAATAGTCTCAGCATCTATATTATGCCAAAGCAAAATTCGCAAGGGACTACAAATTTTGGATATTTTTTTATTATTTGCATTTCTTTCGTTTCGTCTGAATATATTTTAAAGCTCATCGTTCTTATATAAAACGTGAACAATAAGCAAGTTTTGTTAAAAGTATTCGGAATTTTTGTTTTGTAGATGTAACAATTATTCGCAAGAAAAAAGCTAAATGGAACAAAATAATTTACTGAAAGCAATTTCTGCTTTGCGAACATCTGAATTATAACAATTTTAAATTCCCCGCATTTTGAATGTTCCTTTCTGTGTTAGTTCTGCCTATTTAGAGTGTTATTGAATTATTCAGATCTGCATTGTGGTGTGAAACAGCAAGTAAATGCGGAATAATGAATGCCTCACCCCATCTGAATAATTGTGCACCCCTTGTGCGCCGACAAGTTTGTTATTTTGTTGTGTTTTGAAATAATTTCTTAAACAGCTCTTTTTAACGCAAATGTAAACGTTACATTTATAGTGTTTAAAAAATTCTTTTAACCATGCCTACATACCTACGTTTGTTTATATAAAATTAAACTCTATTTTGTATTCAGTTTGATAATTATACATAGTTTTACTTCAAGTACAACACCAAAACGTGTTTTTTATGCAATAAAAATCTTTCAACATTGAAGTTTCCAAGAGAAGAGTGTTTGATACAATCTAATATTTCCAAGTTGAATCTTTTGATCCCTAACATTGATCAGGCGATGTTTGTCATCCTGTTCACGTTTCAATTACTTTTATTTAATTACAATTTTAAATACTACTTTCTTAATTGAATCAAGTACATTTTCTAAAGCTACGTTCGTATTAAGCCGAAAAGGAACTGTATACTTAGAGTAAGTGCTCTAGCAAATTAAGAGCCTAATAATCACACATTGTCAGTATTAAAAATAATTACGGGTGCAGTTATAATTTTTGCAAAAGTAAGTAACACGGATTAAAGCTGCATTTTTATTTGTTTTATCTAAATTTAAGCGTTTCGATCACAATTACAGTTATGCTAATTAAAATACTTGTATTTTCTGTATTTTCTCAATAAATGAGTTTAAAAAAAATTAATTAAGTTGTCAAATGAATTTGTGAAATATGAAAACGCAAAGATAAGGCTGTTATAACATTTGGTTAAACGTACTTGAAAAACAACTACGCAATCTAATTTTATATTATTGTAGTGAAGATTATCTGGACCTTTAGTAGATTGAGTATTATTAAACCGCCTTGTAATGATTCAGATCCTTATCATAAAAATCCTAATTAACTTTCGTAATTATTTCCTATCGAGAACATTTTCTAAAGCTATACGTTTCATCAAGAACTGTTTTATAGGGTAAGTGCTCTAAAAAATTAAGAGCGTAATAATCAGTAATTCAGTAATTGTCAGTATTAAACATAATTACGCGTGTAGTTATAATTTTGCAAAAATAAATAACATGGCTTATTTGAAAACGCAAACTTTCACGATTATCATTCATAATTAAGATAACTTACCTTTTATGTTTCAAATCGTGCATTCTATTTACTTTATTCAAATTTAAACGTTTCCATAGCAATAACAGTTATCATAGTAAAAAATACTTATCTTTTGGCTGTGTAATCGTTCTCAATAAATGCGTTTAAAAAAATTTATTGAGTTGTCAAATACATTGGTGAGGTATGAAAACGTATAAGATAAAGCTGCTATAATAGTCAGATAAACGTACTAGAAAAACAATTACGGAATCTAATTTTATATTACTGTAGTGAAGATTAAGCAGATCTTTAATAGATTGGATATTATTAAACCTCCTCGAAATGATCCAGATCTTTATCTCACAAATCCTAATCAACTTTACGTAATTATTTCCTATCAATCCGCATAATTAAGTACATTTTCTAAAGCTACGTTCGTATTAAGCCGAAAAGGAGCTGTTTTATACTTAGAGTAAGTGTTCCAGCAAATTAAGAGCCTAATAATCACACATTGTCAGTATTAAAAATAATTACGGGTGCAGTTATAATTTTGCAAAAATAAGTAACACGGATTAAAACTCTGCATTTTTATTTGTTTTATCTAAATTTAAGCGTTTCGATCACAATTACAGTTATGAATAGAGAGCGGATTTATGCATTATAAAATGCCAAAATATGTGCATATATATGCACTTAAAAATTGTAAAATATGCAGAAAATATGCATTATTTTTTCGAAATATGCAAAATAAACTACCAATAAAAAATGTGATTCTTACATCTTTAATAAAAAAAAATTTAATACATAATATGCAAACAACTTTTACAAGAAAGTATTTACATAAAAAATTGAAACTATTAGTTAAAAAATAATACATAATTAACATAATACGTATTAATAATAATATAATATACTTACCATATGAACAAAAATTATTTAGATAAAGGGTGGCTTTGGAATTCTGAACGTACGTTGCATGATTGATTCAAATCAAAACGGACATTTAATTGACATGTAGAACCAACAACAAGCTGAACCTATCAAAGACAGTGATTTTGTTTATCGTGGCCACCCCTTATCTAAATAATTTGTGTTCATATGGTATTATAAATTTTAAATTATAGGTACTTAATACTCCTATGCTTCATTGCGTTGATTTGCAAAACAATTTATAATTATATGCTTTTCTATATTTTCTGGTAGAAAATTTTAACGTCTATCAGAAAGTATATATTTATAGGTGGAAAAACTTCTTTCCACGTCTACAGACGTTATAGGTGCGTTTTTTAATGTGGTTAATATGGACAAATCTAATTGTACATCCAGATCTTCCCGATTTTCGTCCAGAGTCAAAATTTTGTTAATTTTTTTGTAAAATTTCTTTAAATTTATTTGAAATAATTTTGCCAGTATTTTCTGGGGCAGTATAAATTAATTTTTGAATATTATTCACTAGTTCCATAGATGCGTTAAGTGGCAATGCTTCCGTTTCCAATTTACAAATAGTCCCGCTTACAAAATAATAATGTGCTTTTATAAATGCTAATTGATTGCGCAGTTCTGATTTCTTTAAAACCGATTGCGCTTTATTGATACAAGCACTTGAATTAATGCCGATGTTAGACAACACCTTTTAAAGATATTTATTTTAAAAGGATATAAAAATTTCTAACTTTGAACAAGAGTCCCGAAAATATTTCATAACCTGAGTTTCAACGCAAAAATTGAAAAAAAAATGTTAAATTATGCAAAAAAAGTTCAAAATATGCGTAAAACATCAAAATATGCAGTATTTGGCCGAATATGCAGTATTTGACCAAATATGCAAAATATGCAAAAACTAATTAGTGCCAAATAATTATAATTAATGCGATTCGTATAAAAACCGAAACGCGTGGGTGGTACTATAAAATATAAGCAATATGCAGTTTGCATAAAATCCGCTCTCTAGTTATGAAAATTAAAATACTTGCCTTTTCTGTATTTTCTCAATAAATGAGTTTAAAAAAAATAATTAAGTTGTCAAATGAATTTGTGAAATATGAAAACGCAAAGATAAGGCTGTTATAACATTTGGTTAAACGTATTTGAAAAACAACTACGCAATCTAATTTTATATTATTGTAGTGAAGATTACACGGACCCTTAGTAAATTGAGTATTATTAAACCGCCTTGTAATGATTCAGATCCTTATCACAAAAATCCTATTAAGCTGAAAAAGAACTGTTTTATAGAGTAAGTGCTCTAACAAATTATGAGCGTAATAATCAGTAATTCAGTGATTGTCAGTATTAAAAATAATTACGCGTGTAGTTATAATTTTGCAAAAATAAATAACATGGCTTAATTGAAAACGCAAACTTTCACGATTATCATTCATAATTCAGATAACTTACCTTTTATGTTTCAAATCGTGCATTTTATTTACTTTATCCAAATTTAAACGTTTCCATAGCAATAACAGTTATAGCAAAATACTTATCTTTTGGCTGTGTAATCGTTCTCAATAAATACGTTTAAAAAAATTTATTGACTTGTCAAATACATTTGTGAGATATGAAAACGCATAAAATAAAGTTGCTGTAATAGTCAGATAAGCGTACTAGAAAAACAATTACGGAATCTAATTTTATATTATTGTAGTGAAGATTAAGCAGATCTTTAATAGATTGGATATTATTAAACCGCCTCGAAATGATCCAGATCTTTATCTCACAAATCCTAATCAAGTTTACGTAATTATTTCCTATCAATCCGCATAATCAAGTACATTTTGTAAAGTTATACGTTTGTATTAAGCTGAAAAGGAATTGTTTTATACTTAAAATGCTCTAACAAATTAAGAGCTAAATAATCACACATTGACAATATTAAAAATAAATACGGGTGTACTTATAATTTTGCAAAAATAAATAAAATGTTTACTTGAAAATGTAAACTTTCTCGATTATTATTAGAATTAAAACTGTATTATAAGAATTTACACATTGATAGTTAAGGTAACATACATTTTCATATATTTTTATTTGTTTTATCCAAATTTAAGCGTCTCCATAACAATTAAAGTTATAATTAAAATACTTATCTTCTGGGTATGTAATAGTTCTCAATATATGAGTTTAAAAAACATTAATTAAGTTGTTAAAATAAAATATGAAATACGAAAACGCAAAAATAAAGCTGCTATAATAGTTAGTTAAACGTACTTGAAAGACAATTAGGGAATTATTTTAGTGAGGATTAACTAGATTTTTAATGGATGAAATGTTATTCAGGGGGTCTATATCCTTATCACAAAAATCCTAATGAACTTCCTTAATTAATCCGCGCAATTATATTCCTACATGTCCAAAATTCCGTCATTTGCGTATCATCTTAACATTCTCGCGTCACATGTCTTTGCTCCTATAAAAACCAGCCGCAGAACGTTTTTGAGAACCGAACTAGTTGGACCTATGGTAACACAATCTACTTAGCATTCGAGAGGTAATGGGTTCAGTCTCCGTTCCCGTCTACTTTGTATGAGGTTTTTTCAGAGGGTTTTCCTTATACACATATAATTACGTGATGACTGCCTACATGCACATCACGTGCGGCTATTTAGGCGAATGCTGAGGTAGTATCTTCCTCTTCAGAACCCTAAACACGTTACTTTCTTCTTCTTTTTCTTTTTGAGACAGACAGAATCCTTTCAAATTCACCTGAGAGTCCTTTATCTATTCATACCTGAGCGTTAACTAGCTAAACCTAAAAACGCCAGAGTTCACAATTCAATTACCCCACAATTAAGCGTTTACTCTTCGTCAGGTGTCAAAACCGTGTAGACGAAGCATACATACAAAGTATACCACACGAGTAGTGTGTTCTTGTTTCTTTCCTGCAAGTTAACTAACGTAGAGATGGCCCTTTCCTTTCCCGAGTTATTGGTGTAAAACCACATGATCCAAACCCTTTGCTAACTTAAGTGAAATACCCAAAGTTGCCCCTCACGAATTTCTTTATTATCCAAAAAAAAGCAAGCATCTACAAAAAACAACGAAAAATATACAGGTTGGGACCCATCCTGTATATACCAAGAAGAACTGCTTGTCTTTTGCGCAAACCATTCAGGGGGACATTTTCTAACTTGCTCGACATTTCTGAAGTGCTGCCCTGCGAGCGCGTGCCCCATTGATGCGAGTAAATGATAGTCTGATGGCACCACGTCTGGGAGTACAGCGGGTGCGGAAGGATGTCCCATCCAAGCGATTTCAAGGTGTCTCACTGGTTTTGCTGTGTGAGACGGCGCATTGTCGTGTAACAAAATCACTTTGCCATGTCTTTTGGCCCATTCCGATCGTCTTTCGATTAATGCGTGATTTAAATTAAACATTTGTTGACGATAGCGTTATGCATTAACGGTATCACCTAGCTTCAAGAGTTCGTAAATACAATATCCCTCTGGTCCCACCAGACACAAAGCATGGTCTTCGATTTGGCCTTGGAGATGAAGGACCGACTTCGCCAAGTGAAAGCCACGATTTTTTCCGTTTCTGGTTTTCAAAATAAATCAATTTTTCGTCACCCGTCACAATTAGATACAAAAATGATTTTCTTTCGTGGCGTTGAAGCAGCATTTCACAAGTGACTTGGCGATTCTCCATTTGACGTTCATTCAAATCGTGTGAGACCCATTTACCGAGTTTATTGATCTTTCCCATTGCTCGTAAACGTCTGCTGATTATTTCTTGTGACATATTTAATGCATTTTCCAATTGCTGTTGAGTTTGAGTTGGGTCATCATCCAATAACTTTGCAGTTTCCCGTCTTCGCACCTTTCTGCCAGAGCGGTCACTGCCTTTCACAATGAAATCACCATTTTTAAATTGGCGAAATCATGTCTCACATGGCCTTTTTCTTTTGATTAAATAAGAAAAGGAATGCGTGCCACAAATGTTCTTTTTCAGGTACAAAGTTCGACATGATTACTGAACGATAAAACAAAGGCGTGTGTGCGTGCGTGTGTGTGTGTGTGTTTGTGTGTGTTTGTGTTTGTGTGTGTGTGTATGTGTGTGTGCGTGCGTGCGTGCGTGTGTGCGTGCGGGTGTGTGTCTGTAGTTTAATGTCAGACAAACAAAATGACGTATATGTCAAATTAATACACTGCGTACTCTTCGATGGCGCCATCTTTTAGTTAAACCAGAAATATCTACACCTAAGTATTTCCATTAATATAAAACTGTTTTCCCGAAAACCATAAAGTTAATTCTTGTGAATATATTGTACATTACATCTAAAGAAATAGAATTCCCAAAAATTATGTTTCTTTGAAAGGAAGTTATTGGCACTTTGCTTTAAAATCTGTTCAGTTTCGTTAGATTAAAACTTTATTTAATCGACCGGCTTTTCATATTACTGTAACCTTGCAAACAAGTAATTTCCCAATTTAAGTTTGATAGTTCAATTTGTTTCTGTTGAAAATAAAAGAACAACAATTTTCAACTTGTTGATAACAAATAAAAACTAGGGAAAATTTGTTAACTAAACATTAATCCGTATAAAATCTTTGATCTCTTTCCTCAATAATTGATTATTTTAAAATCAATTAAATCTGCAAGTAATCACGAGATTTTCGCACACAGAACACCATTCTTTTTCTTTGTAACAAAAATAAAGTACCCACAAACAATTAAATATCGTTAACTCCCTTATACTAGCTAATTTTCAACCCCATGTGCTTGATTATATCGGTGTAAACAAAGTTCGACATTTTTCTTCAGGATCGCTGCAACCTCCAAGATTCTCCCATATCAACCTCTATTAACAAGAAATTAATTATTAGAAGACCTTTCTACTGAGGATGAAATTGGCCAAATCTCATAGAAAAGTTTTTGTGGTGGATTAATTATTTATTTGCAGATCCTTGACCCAAATCCAGAGGGTAAATATTATGTCGAGCGCAGGAGTACACCAGCGCAAGGAAATGGCCTACCTACTAAGGACCAACATACTTATTTACGTTTTATAATTATTTTGTAACATCCTTCACTAATCGAAGTAGAGAGGTTATAGCCTTGAAGATGACAAATTTGATCACACTATAACAGACGAAGGCTGACAATGAAAAATGTAACAATCGAAAAACTAAATTAACAAAAAGATCCAGTAAAAACATAACAAACCTTATAAAACATACTTAACTAGTAAGCCATTTTCATGTAGGTCTAGAGAGGTGTGGCTAGCTAAGTTTATGTGGAATTTACATGCTTAAGAGAGATAGATAGATAGAACACCATCATAAGTGTAAGAGAAAGACAATGTGATAAGATAGTAGTATATCTAGACGACCTTTGGCCTAATTTACAGTGTTGCCACATCTCAAATCATGGGCTATTGCCACATCATACAGTTAATTGGCCTCTTCAAGGTCAAGACCACACCCATGGTTTGTACCTTGACTAAGACGAGAATTTGCAGTTTGGCTAAAGAGGGTTCTTATCTAGAATCAGTGCGTCTCCGCTACAAAGGTTTTAATTTGTATACCAACATAAAGGGCGACTTCCCTGCTGAATTAAAGGGGGCTTTTATTTCGGTGCATCTTAGCTGAAAAAGAGATCTTTGATACATAGGTGTGTTTATAGGTTAAAATTGATGGGTTCTAATGTCGGACAATAGCAACTCTGCTAAAAATTATCTGTTTATATTGTAAATAATGTGAGGGTGTTTCTTAGCTAAAATTCTGCTAAAATGAATTGATTCACAGTTTTGCTAAGATGAAGATTTCTTTTTCAGCGAAAGGAGGTTCCTATCTGTGTGCAACTCCTCGAACGGCCATTCCATACCTTGAATAAAGCGAAGGGTTGCTTCTCAATTAGAGAGGGTCCCTGTCGTCGGATAAGTGCGACTGCAGGTTTCGTTGATGTCTTGGGTAAGATAAGCATGCTTCGCAGCTAAATGAGGTTTTAGTCTCGGATAGTTGCAACTCTACTAAAAGTAATGGTTTATATTTTGGTTAAGGTAAGGGTGTGTTTTACAAGCAAAGAGGGTCCCTATCTGGGATGAGTGCATCTCGACTAGAAGATATTTTTTTCGTCAGAGATTATTCTTCAAATATAAGGCGTAAAAAGGTAATCGAGTACCCACGGGAAAAAACATCGCGAGTCTGACGCACAATCAGCCCGAGAGTTAACATTCGGGATTCGTGTGCTGGAACTACTGGCGATCACTTTCCATTGTTTTCACGCTGCGCCTGGCACAAGAAAAAAATACACAGTATTCATACATCTGAAGCTGGGAGGGCATTTACTTTTACAAGCATGTATATATTGTAAAGTTTACAAGAGTCAATGTTCAGAATTTTAAAACTTGCGCGTGCGCGTGCGTGTGCGTGTGCGTGTGCGTTTGCGTATGCGTGTGCTTGTGCGTCTGAGTGTGCGTGTGCGTGTGCGTATGTGTGTGTGTGTGTGTGTGTGTGTGTGTGTGTGTGTGTGTGGGCACTCACAAGAGTCTTTATAAATATGTAGAATATAAGTTTATTCAAATTACATATTATTTTATAGATAAAAAGGTATTAAATTATCGTGATTGCATTTGCGTACGTGTCCCATTGAGCCGAACATTTCTATTCCAAGGCAGATGTCTGTTAATGTAATCGACTAATTTTTTCCTCTCAAAGTTTTATAAACAAGGTTCAGTAACATTTCCCAAGATACGACAATGTGCTAATACGTTACAAAAAACTGAAATACACAAAGATTCGCCTCGTGAAGTTTTACTTCGGGTTTTTCAGGGTGAGATTGTTCTTGACGAGTTTCTAAATCATAAAACAAAAATAAAACGCCGTCATTTCCTCTATAAGGATTTGCTGGTCTAATAAAACAAAAATGGTTTTCCGGTTTATGATCGTTGCATTGTTTACAAAATACTTCCCCACAAAGATGAGGTGTTTTTCGGTTGTTAATATTAAATGTTTTTAAACAGACGCTGCATTTGTGTACTGTTGAACATATAGACATACCCCGTTTTTCTTCTTTATGGTTCAAAAGACATATGTATGAACGAAAGCTTCTACCGCAGTCGTGGCAATAAACTTCTTCACTTAATTTTTCACAAACTGGAGCTCTTCTACAGCAGGGGCATGCACACCTATGCCTATTTAAAGTATTGTACGGGATATGACACTTTTCACAGTAATAGCTACAACAAAACGCTGATGTTAAAGATTTTATAACGTTAAAATGTCCTTGGTTGTACAGTAATCTTATTTTCTTCTCCTCGGAATCGACACCTTCGAATAACATTTCTCGACCTTTAGTGCTGTGTTGGTATACTGTTATATTGTACCCGGTAAGGTATTATTGAAACTGTCTAATTTCGTTAATACTACAGCCCTTACTCGGAATTGTAACCTTAGCGACTTCTATTAAGGTTAGTGTTAATAGTTTTGGCATCCTCTTTTCTAATGTCATTATATCTCGGGTCTTTATCTACAAGGGCGTTACCCACTACTAACGCTCGCGGTAAACATAAGCTATCTTCATTGCGTATAGTAATTATTCCACGTCGCATGGTTGGTTCTTCATTGTAGCTGTTGTGCACTCGCTGCCTTCTTTTCCCTGTTGGCGGTGATACACACGTTACCTCCATATGGAATGTGTCGGTGCTCGTGTAAGGAATATTACTCTGCAGTAGTGATTCCACACAGCCAAATGTCACTTCGGATGCTTTACGGAAACTCATCCACCCCAGTAGTTTAAATTTAAAATTTTCTGCGTGAAAGGTTATTCCCACTTTATCGTCGGGGTTAACCGATGACATATTGTATGTAATAACTTGATTAACTCCTGTTCTTGTCCAGTCTAACACACCTAGCTTTCCGGTGTTGTTCTTTAGTTTAAACAAAATTTTTCGCTTCGTTGAGCGAAACTTCTTTATGCGCATATAACGCTCTCTGACAATTTCAAAATTAGTCATGTGCATACATGATGAGACCGATAGCAGCAACAAAAGTAAACTAAGTCACTTGGTACCTGGTGAACGTATCCATACACTACTCACACTCACCCTGACGGTATTCTCACACCCGTTGATCTGCACAGATGTGGTTAGTAGGACACACCAAAATGCATGACCACTTTTGAAATAAACATAGTTCAACCAGTGTGTCTTTCTTTCTCACCGCTGCTTTCTTTCTCTCTCTTTCACTATCTCTCCCTCTCTCACTACAGAGTGTAGACGTGTATATTTTATAATAACTATTCACAAAGACCTCTAACGCATGGCGTTCTTTCTCACCACTGTTACCTCTCTCCCTCTCTTTCTCGCTCTCTCTCACACAGACACACTACAGAGTGCAGGCTTGTATATTTCATAATAACTGTCCACAATGGTCCCCAACGCATGTCTTTCCTTCTCACCGCTGCTTCCTCTCTCTCTCACACTACAGAGTGCAGATCTGTATATTTTATAGTAACTGTCACACAAAGACCCCTCAACGTATGTCTTTCTTTCTTACCACTATCCTCTCTCTGCCTCTCTGTTTGTGTATGTCTCCGTTTCCGTCTCCGTCTCCATCTCCGTCTCCGTCTCCGTCTCCTTTGCCCCCCTCCCCTTTCCCTCACTCCTCTTTCCCTCCCTCCCCCTCTATATATATCCCCCCTTCCCCCCAATCTCTCCCTTACCTGTTGCGCACGCAAAAATTAAATACGATCACAATTTCTGGATTGAAACATGCAGGAAAGATTAATTAAGTTCTACCTATTTGCATTATTGCCAGAAATTATTGATTCTCGGCGATCTAGGAATATGACAATTCGGGAAATGAAATGTTAAGGTATATAGTCGTTTTGTTAAAATAAATATATTTGAAAAAATGTGTGACTTCGTAATAAACATTGGTTTTTATTAGATTCATTAATTACATTAACTGGTTCGTTTGTTTTCGGGGTTCTTGAAATTTTTTGGTATCATAAAAAATTCACTTGCCACTTAACTGGCAGGCATTTTATTTATTTTGAAAGTGATGTACTGCAACAAACGTAAGCTAGGCAGAACTAATAAAAAAATATCCCAAAGTGGCTTACTAGACAATCAAAATACTACTAATATTAGTAAAAAAAATGCCTCGTCTAAGTTTAAGGAGAAATTGTTTCAGTACATTTAATTAATTTCAGAGAACTGATTTAAAAAAAATCAGCGTGTATGGTTTCTATAATGACTATAAAGGCATTTCAGGTATTGAACACTTTTCTAACATAACTAACTAATAACTGTTTAAAATTGTTTTAAAATATTGGAATTTTATATATATTTCCACAGCAGGAGCGTAAAGCCTTAAATCTAGAGACTACGATTTTCTATCTTCACGGAGGTGTCATGTGGTCACACCAGATTTCATTCTTTCTAATTGTTTTTATTTATTGGTTTTTCTTTAAAAAAAAACTTACTTTCTATCCTAAAATCTAATTTAATCAGTCACGTAAATTTTTAAAGAATTACTCAAGCATTCTTCGATTAAAGTGAGTTAATCTAGATTAATGTAACCGCATAGCAATGACTGTGGTAATGTATTTTAAATATTTGATGTAACTGGAAAAAATGAATGTCAAAATATTTGTAGTATCTATCGTTCACCTCTTTCAAACTTATTTTAAATAACATATTTTGACTGTTATGTCGTCACATAATAGATTGACAAAAATTGTTTTTGATCTTATTTTCTCTCATGCAAAAATTCAGGCACGTTCAGAATTCCGCTGCATACATGAGTGACCTGAATATGAAAATACTGGGGTTGAAAATGTAGATATTGAAAACGAAGGCAAAGAACGTAACAAAAGCAAAAAAATGAATGCTTTGAAAGAGCTCGGAATAAATAGAAATAACTTTATTCGAAGAAACTACGATTCACAAAATATTTATGTATATTAAACTAATTTGTTACTATCTCAACGGTACAAAAACGCTTTTCTTTATACATTTACGAAAATATATACATATCGGAATTTTAAATTGGTAATCAATATGATCAAATATTATTACTGCTAAAAGGTGCATGTTAATTTCAATATTTAATTAAGTGGAAGGTTATTGGAGTAGAAGAAAAACATAAACAATATAAATATCAGTTAATTCGCTTTCACATTAATTGTAGTTTTATTTGCCAAGCATTTTTATTTTTTATTTTTGTAAAAATCAAACCATTGTTTAACAAGCAACAAAAATAAATAACTTATCTTAGAGGTAATAGTCACATACTTTAAACGTTTTAATAGTATTTGTACCGATAACAAATATTCGAAATATTGTCAACAACATTTATAAAATATGAAAACGCGACGATTAAGCCTGCTATAATAATATGATTTAAAACAGCCCACTACTGAATGTTATATTATTGTTAGTAATGAACATATAAACTGGCCCGTGCATCTAGTCTGAAAGGGTCATTAGAAGTGGGGAACCTCAGCTGTTTCCACAGCTTATAAGTAAGCTGTGCTTTCAACCAATTCACCGAAGATAAGTTCACAAAGCTTGCCTCCAGAAATGGTTCCCTCACCCCACACCAAGATGAAGTCACGTACTTAGGAATCCTCTTCACTAGAACCCTCAATTGGCTCCCCAATGTAAAAAGAACACTCAATAGGATAAGAAACCTCGCAAACCTACTAGGAGTCCTCCGGGACGCATACACAAGTTACCCCTCAGGTACCCTAGTGACCTCACAACACAACAAGAAATCATACCACCAACCACATATAGAATCCAAACACTTCAGAAAAACGCGCATAAAAGAATTTTCGGGGATACTATCCCAACCGAAGAAATCCTAACCACTCCCTGCAACTACCGTTTTCCCCAATTCCCACGAGGAAAACCCAAATTAAAATTTAAGCATCCCCCGGGATACTTACACAACCCCTTAACGACCTCCCCCAGGAGATAGAATAATCCCTAGATAATACCCCATATGTCCTCCGCATCTCCCCGTCTATTCGGATGACAACCTAACATGATACCGGACAACGAATCGGATTAAGCACAATAAGCACGATACACCCCACTAAACAACACGCATACCTAAACCAATTAACACATTATTCAATATTAAAATATACCAAATCTTTTTCTTTTTTTTACACCAAAAATAACCACACCTCATGATTTTTCACTATACAATAACACAAAACATCGCAACACCAACAAGTATGGATTCACTAGGACTGGAGAGAAGGACTCCTGAATCATTATATATATATATATATATATATATATATATATATATATATATATATATATATATATATATACTATACAAACACAAAACATCGCAACACCAACAAGTATGGATTCACTCAGAGAACTTGAAGAGTCAGTCACAAGAATATATATATATATATATATATATATATATATATATATATATATATATATAATACATAACTTAATAAGTAAATACTAACCATAAGGAAGAGCATACTAACAAGAGAAATCAACCAATTCACAGGTCGAGCGATCTCCCTAATTCTGGTACACCTACTGAGCGAGGAGGACAAGAAGAAGATCAGAGAGATGGAGTATGTTGTCTCCGCGACACAGTAGTCTAGCCACAACAATCAACATCCACGGCTACAAGAACAACATGCACAACAATGGTGTCAACTGGCATCACAGAACGTCCACAACCAACAATCACAGTGCTGAAGGAGAAAGACTCAAACTGACATACAATACCTCAATACACTTGTTATGACAATATATATATATATATATATATATATATATATATATATATATATTATATATATATATATATATATATATATATATATATATATAATTTAATTATATTTATACAATTTCTTATAATGGTTATACTAACTTTAGTATTAACTTAATGAGATTTTACATTAGTATCACTAATGACACACCCCACACACCCACACACACACACACACACACACACACACACACACACATTCACAACAACCACACAACACACCCACACACCACACACCCACACCACACACCCACACACCCACACACCACACACCACACAACACACTCACACACCCACACACTCCACACCACACACTCAGACACACACATCAGACACACACACCACACACACACACACACACACACACACACACCACACACTCACACACTCACACACTCACACACTCACACACCACACAACCACACTCACACACTCAACACTCACACACCACACACTCACACCACACCACACACTCACACACCCACACACCCACACACCACACACCACACACCCACACACTCACACACTCACACACACACCCACACACACACACACACACACCCAACACACTCACACACTCACACTCACACCTCACAACTCACACCACACACCACACTCACACACCACACACTCACACACCACACACACACACCCACACACCACACCACACACCACACACCCACACACTCACACACTCACACACCACACACCACACCACACACCACACACTCACAACCCACACACCACACCTCACACCACACACTCACACACCACACCACACACACTCACACACCACACACACCCACACTCACACACTCACACACCCACACACTCACACACTCACACACCCCACACCACACACCACACACCACACACTCACACTCACACACTCACACACTACACACTCACACACCACCACACCACACACCCACACCACACACCACACACCACACACACACACACTCACACACCACACACTCACACACTCACACACTCACACACTCCACACCCACACACCACACACCACACACTCACACACCACACACTCACACTCACACATCACACACTCACACACCACACTCACACACTCACACACCACACACACACCACACACTCACACCCACACATCACACACCCACACCACACACTCAACACACACACACCACACACTCACACACCACACCCACACACTCCACACTCACACCCACACACACCACACACACCTCACACACCACACCCCACACACTCACACCACACACTCACACACTCACACCCACACCACACACCACACACCACACACTCCACACACTCACACACACTACACCACACACCACACACCCACACACCCACACACACACACCACACACCACACACACACACTCACACACCACACACACACCTCACACACCCCACACCACACACCACACACTCACCACACACTCACACACCCACACACTCACACACTCACACACCCACACACCCCACACCCACAACCACACCCACACCAACACCACACACCCACACACCCACACTCACACACTCACACACCTCACACACTCACACACTCACACACCCCACACACTCACACACCACACACTCCCACACTCACCTCACACACTCACACCACACACTCACACTCACACACTCACACACTCACACACTCACACACCACACACTCACACACTCACACATCACACACACACACACACACCACACACACACACACCTCACACACTCCACACACCACACACCACACCACACACTCACACACCCACACACTCCACACTCACACACTCACACACTCACACTCACACACCACACACACACACCACACCCACACACCACACACCCACACACTCACACACACACACTCACACACTCACACACCACACACTCACACACCACACCTCACACACTCACACCACCACCACACACACACACACTCACACACTCCACACTCACACCACCACTCCACACTCACACACTCCCACCACACCACACTCACACCCACCACACACTCACACACACACACACACACACACCACACTCACACACCCACACACCACACACACACACCCACACACTCACACACACACTCACACACCACACACACACACTCACACACCACCACACTCACACACCACACACTCACACACACACACACACCACACACTCACACCCACACACTCACACACCACACTCACACACCCACACACTCACACACCACACTCACACTCACACACTCCACACACTCACACACTCACACACTCACACACCCACACACTCACACACTCACACACCACACACTCACACACACACACCACACACTCACACACCACACACCACACACACACACCACACCACACACCACACACTCACACACACCACACACTCACACACACACCACACACCACACCACACACCCACACTCACACACCCACACACACCACACACTCACACACTCACACACTCACACACTCACACCCCACACCAACACCACACACCCCACACTCACACACCACACACCACACACACACCACACACCCACACACCCACACACTCACACACTCACACACTCACACACACACCACACACCACCACACCTCACACACACTCCACACCACACTCACACACCTCACACTCACACACTCACACACTCCACACACCTCACACACCCCACACCTCACACACACTCACACACTACACACACACACTCACACACACACACCACACTCACACTCACACACACTCACACACATCACACTCACACACCATCACACTCACACACTCACACACCACACCACACACTCACACACCCACACCACACACTCACACACTCACACACTCCACACCTCCACACTCACACACTCCACACCTCACACACTCACACACTCACACACCACACACACCCACACACTACACACTCACACACTCACACCCCCACCCACACTCACACCCCCACACTCACACACCCCACACCACACACTCACACACTCACACACCACACACTCACACACTCACACACTCACACACACCCACACACCACACACCACACTCACCTCCACACCCACACACCTCCACACACACACACACCCACACACTCACCCACACACCCCACCTCACACACTCACACTCCACACTCCACACACTCACCACCACACTCACCCACACACTCACACACTCACACACTCACACACCACACACACTCACACACTCACACACTCCACACTCACACACTCACACACTCACACTCACACACTCACACTCACACACTCACACACTCCACACTCACACACTCACACACTCACACACTCACACACACACCACCCACCACACTCCACACTCACACACACACACTCCACACACCACACACTCACACACTCACACAACCCACACTCACACACTCACACACTCACACACCCCACACCACACCCACACACCACCCCACACACTCACACACCCCACACCACACACCACACCACACACCACACCCACCACACACCACACACTCACACCCACACACCCACACTCACACACTCACACACCACACACTCACACACCCACACACCCACACTCACACACACCACACACCCACACCACACACCACACACCACCACACTCACACACTCACACACCACACACCACACCACACCACACACCACACTCCACACCACACACCACACACCACACCCACCCACACACTCACACACTCCACACCCACACCACACTCCACACCCACACCACACACCCCACACCCACACCACACACCACACTCACACCACCACACCACACCCCACACTCACACACTCACACACTCACACACACTCACACTCACACTCACACCCACCACACTCACACACTCACACACTCACACACACTCCTCACACCACACTCACACACTCACACTCCACACTCACACACTCACACACTCACATCACACACTCACACACTCACACACTCCACACACTCACACACTCACACACTCACACTCACACCCACACTCACACTCACACACTCCACACTCACACCTCACACACTCACACACCACACACTCACACACTCACACTCACACACTCACACA
The DNA here is from genome assembly GCA_036346205.1 of Vesta saturnalis. Taxonomy (NCBI): domain Eukaryota; kingdom Metazoa; phylum Arthropoda; class Insecta; order Coleoptera; family Lampyridae; genus Vesta; species Vesta saturnalis. Next base: position 808,935 of record JARFJB010000472.1, read on the forward strand.
CACTCACACACCACACACTCACACACTCCACACTCACCTCACACACTCACACCCACACACTCACACACTCACACACTCACACCACACTCACACACTCACACATCCCCTCACACACACACCACACACTCACACCTCACACACTCACACACTCACACTCACACACTCACACACTCACACACCACACACCCACACTCACACACTCACACACTCACACCACTCACACACTCACACACACTCACACTCACACACACACACACACACACACTCACACACTCACACTCACACACTCACACACTCCACTCACACACTCACACACTCACACACTCACACTCACACTCCACCTCACCTCACACACTCACACTCACACTCACACTCCACTACACTCACACACTCATCACACTCACACACTCACACCTCTACACACTCACACACTCACACACTCACACACTCACACACTCACACATCACACTCCACACACACACTCACACACTCACACACTCCACACTCACACACTCACACACCACACACTCACACACTCACACACTCACACCTCACACACTCCACACTCACACACTCCACACTCACACCTCACACTCACACACTCCCACACTCCACACCCACACCACCTCACACACTCCACACACTCACACACTCACACACTCACACACTCACACTCACACTCCACCTCCACACACTCACACACTCACACTCACACTCACACACTCACACACTCACACTCACACACCTCACACACTCACACTCACACACTCTCACACACTCACACACACCACACTCACACACTCACACTCACACACTCACACACTCCCCACTCCACACACTCACACACTCACACACTCACACTCCACACTCACACTCCCACACTCACACTCCACACATCACACTCCACACTCACACACTCACACACTCCACACTCCACACACTCACACACTCCACACTACACACACTCACCTCACACCTCACACCCTCCACTCACACTCACACACTCACACACTCACACACTCACACCTCACACACTCACACTCACTCACACACTCCACACACTCACACACTCACACACACCTCCACACTCACACTCACACACTCCCACACTCACACACTCACACACTCACACACCACACACTCCACACTCACACACACTCACACACTCCACACTCACACACTCACACACTCACACACCTCCACACCACACACACTCACACACTCACACTCACACACTCACACACTCCCACACTCACACATCACACACACTCACACACTCACACACCCACACACTCACACACTCACACACTCACACCCACACACTCACACACTCACACACCTCACACACTCACACTCACACTCACACTCACACCTCACACACTCACACACTCCACACACTCACACATCACACACTCACACACTCACACACTCACACTCACACTCACACACCTCACACACACTCACACACTCACACACACTCACCACACTCACACACTCACACACACCACACTCACACCACACACACTCACACACTCACACTCACACACTCACACACTCCACACTCACACACTCACACACTCACACTCCACACACTCACACACTCCACACACACCTCACACACTCACACACCCACGCACTCACACACTCACACCCTCACACACTCACACACGCACAGACTCACACATCACACACTCACACACTCACACACTCACACACACACACTCACACACTCACACACTCACATACTCACACACCACACTCCACACTCCACACTCACACACCACACACTCACACACCCACACACACCACACACTCCACACCTCACACTCACACCTCCACACTCACACACTCACACACCCACACACACACCTCACACACTCACACACACTCACACACTCACACTCACACACTCACACTCCACACTCCACACACTCACACCTCACACACTCACACACTCACACCTCACACACTCACACACTCACACACTCACACTCACACACTCACACACTCACACACACACCTCCACACACTCACACACTCACACCTCACACTCCACACTCACACACTCACACTCCACACTCACACACTCACACACTCCACACTCACACACCTCACACACTCACACCTCACTCACCACCCACACTCACACTCACACCCTCACACTCACTCACACACACACACCTCACACTCACACACTCCACACCTCACACTCACACTCACACTCCACACTCCACACACTCACACACTCACACACACACTACACACTCACACCTCACACACTCACACACTCACACACTCACACACTCACACTCACTCACACACTCACACACTCACACTCCCACACTCACACATCCACACTCACACTCACACACTCACACACACTCACACACCCACACACTCACACACTCACACACTCACACTCACATCACCTCACACCACTCACACACTCACACACTCACACACTCACCACACTCACCACTCCACTCACACTCACACACTCACACACCACACACTCACACACTCACACATCACACCTCACACACTCACACACTCACACACTCATCACACTCACACACTCACACACCTCACACACTCACACCTCCACACTCCACTCACACACTCACACACTCACACTCCACTACCACTCACACACTCACACACTCACCACCACACACTCACACACACACTCACACACTCACACACCTCACACTCACACACTCACACACCACACACACACACCACACTCACACACCACACACCCACACACTCACACACTCACACACTCACACACCTCACACTCACACACTCACACCACCTCACACACTCCACACACTCCACACATCACACTCACACACCTCCCCACACACACCACACCCCTCACACTCACACCCTCACACACTCACACCCCTCCCCCCTCACACACTCACACCTCACACACTCACACACTCCCACACTCACACACTCCACCACCACTCACACACTCCACACTCCACACCCCTCACACACTCCACACACTCCACACTCACACTCCACACTCCACACACTCCACACCACACCACACCTCACACACTCACTCACACCACACCTCCACACTCACACACTCACACACCTCACACACTCACACACTCACACACTCCACACTCACACCACACCACACACACACCTCCACCCACACTCCACACTCCACACACCACACACCTCACACACCACACACTCACACACTCACACACCACACACACCACCACACTCACACACTCCCACACACTCACACACTCACACCTCACACACTCACACACACCCCACACCACCACTCACACTCACCCCACTCACCACCTCCACACACTCACCCCCCCACACTCACCTCACCACCTCACACACTCCACACCCACCTCACACACACTCCACCCCACCCACACTCCCCACACCTCACACACTCACACACTCACACACTACACACACACTCACACTCCACCTCCCATCACACTCCTCCACTCACACTCACACACACTCACACCTCACACACTCACACTCCACTCACACACTCACACACCTCACACACTCACACACCACACACACTCACACACCCACACACTCACACCACACACCACACACTCACACACCTCACACACACTCACACACTCACACTCACCACCACACACTCACAACACTCACACACTCACACACTCACACTCACACTCACACACTCACACACTCACACACTCCACACACTCACACCCACTCACACACTCACACACTCACACACCACACTCACACACTCCACACTCACACTCACACACTCCACACCACACACTCACACTACCACACACTACACACTCACACACTCACATCACACCTCACACACTCACACACTCACACACTCACCACACACTCACACACTCACACACACTCATCACACTCACACACTCACACACTCACCTCACACTCACACACTCACACCTCACACACTCACACACACACCACACACTCACACACTCACACTCACACACTAACACCACACTCACACACTCACACACCTACACACTCACACACTCACACACTCACACACTCACACTACACTCACACTACTCACACACTCATCACACTCACACACTCACACACCCTACTACACTCCCATCCTTATCACTCACATCACCTCACACATCTCACACACTCACACACTCACCACTCACATCTCACATACCACTCACACACCATCACACTACCCACACACTCACACACACACTCCACCACCACACACACACACTCACACATCACACACTCACACACTCACACACTCACACACCTCACACTACACACCACTCCACACCCACACACTCCCACACTCCACACACTCACACACTCACACACTCACACTACACACACACTCACACACTCACACACTCACACTCACACACACTCACACTCACACACTCACACTCCACACTCACACACTCACACCACACTACACACTCACACTCACACACTCCACACTCACACTCACACACTCACACACTCACACACTCACACATCACACACTCACACACTCACACATCACACTCACACACTCACACACACACACACTCACACACTCACACACTCACACACCACACACTCACACACTCACACACTCACACACTCCACACACTCACACTCACACCACTCACACACTCACACTCACACTCACACACTCACACACTCACACACTCACACACTCACACACTCACACACCACACACACTCACCCACACCACCACACACTCACACACCACCACACACTCACACACTCACTCACACTCACACACTCCACACTCCACACACCTCACACACTCACACACACCACACACTCACACACCACACTCACACACTCACACACTCCACACACCTCACCACACTCACACACTCACACACTCACATACACTCACACACTCACACACTCACACTACCACACACTCACACACTCCACCTACACTCACACACTCACACACTCACACACTCACTCACACTCACACACTCACACTCACACCACTCACACACTCACACACACTCACACTCACACACTCACACACTCACACACTCACACACACACACACTCACACACTCACAGTCTCACACACTCACACAGACATACACTTGATGGAAATGAAGCTTAACTTCGGTAGAACATAATATTGCTATTCGAAAGGTTTGATAGTGTTGCACAAATCTGTGCATGGACTACTGTTCTTACATCCTTTATTGAATAATTTGGTTCGAGAGTTTCTGAAGGGTTCATTACCTTGATGGCTCATTTGTATCGACGCTGCGTGTTTATGAAATCAAAGGCACCAAAAGTCCGAAAAAAAAGGTACTTTTCCTTTCACTTATATATTAAGGGCTTAAAGGAAATTAATTCACACATATTGGAAATGTTGCACTATTGTCATTCTTTCTCATGTACATGCGGCTAGTCTTCGACTGACACGTGTTTCAAATACTGACTGTGAACATGAACTTCATTTCTCAGATTCTCAAGATGTTAATCCTCCTGTGTTTCTACTACTATTTCTACGGTTTCTCCTAAATATTTTTCTGTGGCATTTTCGTGCAAGGCTTCTTCCTCGTTTTTGGTTTCCGATACGCGTGGAAGAATTCGCTTCGGCTAGGGGATTGTCTCACTATTATCTATACTGAGCTTGTCCGGACTTGCTAACGGACAAAGTTTTATTGCTGTTTAGAGTGCATAAAATTGCTTTATCTTCTTGAAAATATGTAATTACATTACTTAAATTGGAATATCTTCTTTTCGAATACGACAATTTATACTGGGCAAAATTAGAGCACAAACAATGAGTCCTTTAGAATCAATAGGAATTTACGTGGCCGTTATACAAGACCTACTCCAAGGATTATTACGCAGCCTTTTTCAACAACGTCAACTACAAATAGTTCGAACCAATTTATACCAGACATCACTAGACATCACTAACTTTAATTAAAGTCACCTCCTTTTCACAACTTGTGACATTGGGAAAGAAACTTCCTTCTTCTCGACGCACAGTTGAAACACAGTCACACATAATCAGGGAAACTAATGGTAGGGCCTTCTAAGCGAGCGGAAAACTGAAACTCTATCTTTAATCTCGGATATTCCTTTGCCGTTGCTGGTAGATCTGCAACGTTATGTGTTAGATTTTATCTTTACGGGTGTCTAACGATAGACATCCATATCTCAATGTTTCAGTTTTCAGACATGTTCATGAGGGTTTGTCAAGGATGGAGTACATTACAACGTTTAGATCTCATTTTGCACTTTCATACTTTTTCTAATTTTGGTGCTTTTGCGAATGGTATAAAATGTAGAATTCTAGGGTACTTTACCCCCGCTGACTGTGAATGGTAAAACGGTGGTGATTGATGTACCGGTGGTACTGGAAGTGCTTCAAGCGCTCATATTGGGCATAAATTTTTGAGTCCATAAAATTCGTTTCCGATTTTTGTCATTGCAAGTGGTATTTTGGTTCCCCACGTGTTATCAATATTTTGTCTCCTAACTATTTACATTCTTATACTGAACTTACCCTTTTGGAACAATTTTCACTTCAAAACCTTATTGATAAAGCATATTCTTCATGGCCTGATTCTACTGACTGTGTGACTCTTTGCGGCTTTCCCTGCGGATGTTAACAAAAAGTTCGATGGCATGTTAGTTTTAGGGATAGTTGAACCATCGAACAATCTGTGGTCTAGTCTTGTGGTTTTAGTCAAGAAGGACTAGTATACCACGTGTCTAACCACCACGCTGCACAAAATAAGAGGAATGAGTGAGCTCGCTACGGGCGTGACACATAAAACTAATATTAACAAAAATTATTCAAAATGGTGATTGTTAAGTGTGCGTTAAAATCTTAAAGAATGATTTAATTAACATATAACAGATCTACACGAGAGAAATTGCGTTGAAAATTAGCTGAAATCAGGTATCAAAATATCACCGAACTTGTACTACAGGTACATGTTTAACAAATACTGGTTGATACAATTAATACAAATATATTTAATTTCCTTGTAGGCAATCGTAATCTGCTGAAGGAAAGTTAGATACGAGTCTTATTCAGAGGTAAAATGTTTGCCAATTACTTGTTAACAGAACTAAGGTTCTTCTTTTCGTTGTAGAAAGCAATTTATTTATACAAGCGAAAAAAAAGGAGAGAGCTGACCTGTATTTGCGAATGATTAATGCGTTTTTCAAACCAGCCAAGCAACGAGCAAGCAATCTCCAGTACGTGAGCTACAGATTGCAGTTTATCAGCGACACAATCCAAATAATAATCCGACGAGATACTGAACGGATACTCTTGTTACATCAATCCAGACAAGTAAACATGAATTTGGATGTAATCGTAACGGTAAAGTTATATGGACACTTCAATAGATGAAACCTAAATATATAGAAACGTAGGTTTATAGAAACCCAAGTTAGTTGCTAAAGCGAAAGTAAAGAATGAAAGCGATATTTATTCAATGATAAGGTGTTACCTCTAAAATCGGATACGAGCGGTAGTTTAAATGTCTTAAACAATTTGTTACACTTATTTCTTTGAAGAAGTAATGTGAAATTCCTTTGTGTGGGAGACCTGAAAGAGAAGTTCTAATTACAATTAGGCTAACAAGATCTAATACGGCTTACCGAAATGTGTAGGTGTAGTGAAATATTTCTATTATATCCGCCTTAAATGGCGATTATATCACTTTTGTACAACAAAGCGATATTATATAGTGAAAATTTCCCATAAAAGTAAATAGAAACAAAAAAATTTCCTAGAGACTTTCCACCCTTCTACAGCAATGGCGATTTTGAAAAGACAGCTAACTCCTCAAGAAACAATTTTACAACTTCATTTGTTATCTCATTTCAATATTGTTAACAGATGTTGTTTTCAAAATAAAGCATGATAAGTAAGATGCGGTTTTATAATGGTATCACCATCTAGTGGTGATTTAGCAAAGTGACAGGTACCTATAAAATGTAAGAATGTTGAAAATAACCAGAACTTACATTCATCTCAGAGATGGTGCTATAGGTATTAATTGAAGTTAAATTTTGTAGAAACGAGTAAACTTTTAAAATACAGAAGTAGATACGAGAGAAAAATAATGATTTGTATATCATTTAATCCATTATACTCACTAGTAAATGCCGTAAATACAGAAATTTTAACTCATTACAGAAAAGAAAATAGATACTAGTAAGCTTAAAGCGCATTACTAAATGTTTAAGTCACAGATTCTTATTTAAGGTAGCTTTTAGAAACAGTAATCCGATAAAATGATGCAATGGATCCTATATCGATTTTTGCACATTACAAGTATTATCGGTTTTGTATTGATTTCAGAAAAGTTAGTGCGGTATACTCAGAATGATGCTTACATTGCTTTAATTCTTGATCAGTTCCGTCATGCCTGTTTTCTCTCTTGCCCTGGTATTCACTCTATCTATTGGCAAATTCTTCTTTCTGAATTGTTTAACCCATTACCCCTACATCATCGAAAGGTCATTCATTACTTTATTTTTGTTGCGGCAGATTACATTACCAAATTTCCCCGCTTCTTTCCTCAAAGGTATGCCTGTGACCACAGTTGCCTATCGGATCGCCGAAGAACAAATCTTCTTAGTTATGTTAAGGCTACCCAACGCACTTGCTATGTAAACTTACCGAAAATCGGATGAACTATTTAAACTGCTAAGCACAATGTTACTGGGCATTCTCCGTATTTTGTTTTTTGTGGCCGTGAACATATTCTTTAGGTTCATCCTTTTCCTTATTCCGCGATTCCGTTTGGAAAAAGAACTCCGCTGTTTTCTTATAAAGAGTAGTGTCTCTTTCGACTTATGAAATTTAAGATTCTACGGGCAAACAGTTCAGAATTTAAAACTCTAAAGTTCTGTAACCAAATACAGTCTTTTCTGATAGTTTTATTTCCGATAACAAACATGCTACCTTAACTCCAAAACCATAACTTGTTTACCTTCTCTTTTTGGGCGGTTTGGATTGGCATTATAGGGAACAAACTGCGGAGACGCGGCCAATGTTTTAGATTTTCTCTTCCCGTGGGTTGAGATGGGTTACTTTCGAGGTTCTGGTTTTAGGCCGCCGGTCCCTAAGTTTGGTTCAGGGTGGGATAACTTTCCTTGGGTTGGGATTCATTTCTTTCTTCCTCTATAACTTTATTCTCTTTACGTTCCGTACTAAACCATAGTACGAATTGGTGTTTGCTAGAATGAATGAGACGAAAACAATCACACCTACCCATATTACACAATCCCAATCAGCTTTGCTTCCCTCACTGTAATAATAAACCTTTTTTGAAATTATAAACTTTCGCCGTTATTATACATAATTAAAAAACTTAGCTTTTGGGTTTTTTAAATGGTGTATTTTTCTATTGCTATTTTATATTTTAAATAAATTCGATGACAATTACAGTTATTGTCCAAAGTAGACGGTAATATCTATATGAATTACTTGTGATGTTATAACAAATTTATCTCTTTCATATTCCATAAATTTGTTCTAACATCTCAAGTAATTCGTACTGAGGACGATAACTGTAACTGTTATCGAAACAAATTTATTTAAAACATAGAAAAATACATCTTTAAAAAACCCAAAGCAAAATATTTTAATGAACCTTTTAAAAGTATTTGGAAGAATACTGATTGATAGAGTACGAGAAACTACACAATCTAAGATGTGGGATGTGCAAGGTGGCTTCATGCCAGGGAGAGGATGTGTCGATCAGATGGTTGCTCTCCAGCAGGTGATCGAAAAGTGTTTAAAGGTAAAAAGGAGGTTGTACTGTGCGTTTGTAGATCTGGAGAAAGCATATGACAGAGTGAATAGAGAAAAGCTGTGGGAAATATTAAATGAATATGGCGTAAATAAAGGTCTAATAAATGGAATAAGGGCAGTATACAACGGTAGTCGGGCATGTGTTAGTGAGAGGAGGTGTGAGTGAATACTTTAATATTGAGCAAGGAGTGCGACAAGGCTGTGTGATGTCACCGTGGTTGTTCAATGTATACATGGATAAATGTCTTAGACAAGCATGTAACGATACAAATGGTGTAATAGTTGGCGACGTAAATGTACGACTCCTGGTGTATGCAGATGACACAGTCTTATTAAGTGACAGTGCGGATGAGCTGCAAACCGCTCTGAGGAAGTTTGATACAGTCTATGAGAGCATGGACCTAAAGGTAAACGTGAACAAAACTAAGATTGTGGTGTTCAATCGGGAAGGTGGAAAGGAGAGTAGAGTATTTACTCTGCAAGATGAAATTGTGGAGCAAGTGGACGAGATGGTATATCTCGGTAGAATGTTTACTGCAGATGGTACAATTGAGAGCGAGATTGGACGAAGGGTCAATGCTGGAAGGAAAGTGATTGGAAGTATGTGGACGATAATGAGAAATGAAAGCATGAGCTTAGCTGCGAAACGAGCAATCTATAATGGTGTATTCGTCCCATCAGTACTGTATGGAAGTGAGACATGGGTATGTCAAAAAAAGCACGAAAGAAAAATAAATGCCGTGGGTATGAGATTTCTGAGAAGCGCATGTGGTAAAACGAGAAGGACAAGATAAAAATGAATGCATAATGAGGAGTGTGGTGAGGAAAAGACGATGATGGATAGATATAAAAGTTGTACATTACGTTGGTTTGGTCACATTGAGAGAATGAACAACACAAGATTAACGAAACAAATATATGTGGGTCAGGTTAGAGGCGAAAGGCCGTGGTAGGCCGCGTAAAACTTAGCTGAATGTAGTAGAATCTATGATAAAGGAAAGAAAGATAAGGAGTTCTAAAACAAAAGGGCATGTCAGAGACTATGTATGAATCTTGCGGAAGCTAGGAGATATGCGAGATAGGAAAGCATGGCGAAAGATTGTGAATGAAAAATAAATAAGAGGAGATTGTTTTGCCTACCCGCAAAATGCTGAAGGTTAAGTTAGTTGTTGTTATTTGCTTTAAATTTTTTCGTTGTTTCGCTGTCGCTTCAGAGTGTGCACTCCTTTTACTTTAATTTTTATTCTTTTTTGTCTTGTTACTAGCTAATTCGCCGAAGGACTCAAGTGGGAGGTTGGAGTCGGATTATTCTATCGTTGATGCTTCAGTATCTGTTTCTGGCGGTATACACGTCGGTTTATCTCCATGCTTAAAGTCTCGTTGTCTTTCTTCTTCCTTTTAACCGTACAGGGGGTGGGTTTCGTTGTTGGCTTTGGGGTTGGTTTAACTTTTGCGGATTTCGTACTGATATAAATGTATTTTTGTGTTAGGCTGATGCCTTAGATCAGTCGAGGGTCAGGCTACGTTACATTTAGTGTAATTTTTAATTAAATAATAATAATAGTACAAATATTTTAATTTGTTTCAAACTTTAATATAGTGGTTTCGCAAACTCGAAGTACTTTATATATTTAGAATTATAGAATTTTTTTAAATACAGGGTCCGCCTTTGGGAGCTGATCCTACGAGTATCTGCTAAACCAAACTTACTATAATTTTGAAAATTTGGTGACAAGGTAATGATGTTAGTGCTAACTCATCTAAAACATTTTCACGTTCGTACCACTTCCGGTTATACCGGAACTTTGAGGTGTTGTAGGCAAAGGTTTATTGCAACAGTCTGCAAAAAATGACATTTGCATTTTTTATAAAAATAAAATTATGAATGTCTAAACTTGACTATCAAAAAATGCAAGTGACTCAAAAAAATCAAATGGAAACCCCTATTTTTTATTACTCAGATCGATTTAACGTCAAAAATTAAGGTAGGTTTGTTTAAAACTTTATTTGCCTAAACGTAACAGTTTCATACTTGTTATCAAAAAAGTCCCAATTTTAAAATTTGTGATAAAAATGAGTTACATACTTAAATCTAGTATTCCTTTTTCGTGGTCACCATGGAAACCAAATAATTGAGAATTGAAATAAAGAAAATATTTGAAAAAGTTACTGCAAAAATTATAAAAATTGATAATTTTGTGATTCAAAAGTCATTTTTGCCAAATAGAAATTTTCTAAGTCATTTTTTTCAAATTCGATATACAACATAAGTGTAAAAATTTAATACTTTATGAGTAGATCGAAAAAAACTACTTTTTACTGCGGAGGTAGTAACTACATACTTATCAGTGCATTCTTACACGATAAAGTCGCTTATTTAGTATTTCTTGCTCGTGATCAAATGTAAATTAATTTACAATAAATGTTAAAAATGTTGCCCGTTAGACGCAAGACATTGTTGAACCCGTCTTATAACGGCTTCATTTGTAGCCCTTTGAATATCTTGTGGAGAAAGAGAATTGAAGGCATTTTGCACTCTTGCAATGCAATATTCTTTAGTCGTTAGTGGTGTAGCATAAACAATATTTTTAATTCGACCCCAAAGATAAAAATCCATTGGCCTAAGATCAGGTGACCTAGGTGGCCGTGGAAAGGGACCATTATTGGCAAACCAACGATCTTCATAAAGTTTCATGGAAACAGCGTTGGTGTTGTGAGGGGGCGCACCGTCTTGTTGGTACCATAAATTTTCCCTTTCTAGATTTAATCGGGGTTGAATTCGAGTGTTTAATACCTCAAGATAATTTTCTCCTCGAAATTAAATTTGTAATCATAAATCGCAACAATCAACTATTTTAAACCTCTTAAATCTTCGTTGTAAAAATACACGTCAAAGATTTCGTTATTCCGAATAGCACAAAATACGTTAAAATTCCAAATTTCTTGAAATTGGCATTCGCGAATTGGATTGCTATTTTCGTTATTCCAGTAATGCGAGTTTCGTCGATTAAATATGCCATTTTTCGTAAATTTAGATTCGTCCGTCCATATGATATTAGTCAAAAAATTAGGAATTTCTTGTATTTTGAGCAAAATTGTTTCACAAAATTCGATACGTTTCAAGAAATCCGCTTCTTTCAAATGTTGAACTAATTGTAAACAGTATGGTCTAAACTTATGTTTCTTAAGAATTCTTCTGATAGTTGTTGGTGTTAAGCCAATATCTGTTTTCGCGTCGTTTATGGAATTACAAGGATAGGCACGGAAACATCCTAAAGTTATAACTTCATTCTGTTCGTTATCAATAGCAGTTTTTTTTACGAGACGCAGAGTGTTTAAATGTGCCAAACTGTTCCAAATTTTGAACCACACGTCTTATTGTACCTGCTGATGGTCGGGGGCGCTCAGGATAGCGTTCGATAAATGTTCTTACTGTTCATTTTACAACTCTATGACATTCTCCGTGAATTAAAATTAAATTCAAATAATCTGTATTAGAATATTCAAGTCGAGCCATTTCATCAAGAAAAACACAAACTGTCAACAATTTTATTAAATTATTGACTTCAAAAAAAAAAACAAAATAAATAATCATCTTTATCGTGTAATGATGCGCTGATAAGTATGTATTACCTCCGCAGTAAAAAAGTAGTTTTTTTCGATTTACTCATAAAGTATTAAATTTTTACACTTATGTTGTATATCGAATTTGAAAAAAATGACTTAAAAATTTCTATTTGGCAAAAATGACTTTTGAATCACAAAATTATCAATTTTTATAATTTTTTGCAGTAACTTATTCAAATATTTTTTCTTTATTTCAATTCTCAATTATTTGGTTTCCATGGTGACCACGAACAAGGAATAGTAGATTTAAGTATGTAAGTAGCTCATTTTTATCACAAATTTTAAAATTGGGACTTTTTTGAGAATAAGTATGAAACTGTTACGTTTAGGCAAATAAAGTTTTAAACAAATTTACCTTAATTTTTGACGTTAAATCGATCTGAGTAATAAAAAATAGGGGTTTCCATTTGATTTTTTTGAGTAACTTGCATTTCTTGATAGTCAAGTTTAGACATTCATAATTTTATTCTTATGAAAAATACAAATGTCATTTTTTGCAGACTGTTGCAATAAACCTTTGCCTACAACACCTCAAAGTTTTATTCAAATTGTTTGACAGGAACAGAACAATTAACGAGTTATTACTAAGACCGCTTCTGTCAATTAGAAAAATGGCTTTTTTTTAAAACGACTGAAATTTCGTATCTAGTATATTTAACAAACTTACCTTAAAACTCGACATAGAATCCAAAAATGTATTAATATACGGGGTGTTCCATTTAAAATAAGCGACTAAGTACCGACTTCCGATATAACCGGAGTGGTACGAACGTGAAAATATTTCAGATGAGTTAGCCCTAACATTATTACCCTGTCACCAAATTTTCAAAATTATAGTAAGTTTGGTTTAGCAGATATATAAATAACAGATTTACCTCGAGTAGGATTTGAACCTACGACCTGTACCGCACTAACCAACTGTCTTATCGAGACCCAAGCCCCAATCGATGTAAATTTTGTCTGTATGTATGTAGAACTGATGTAAATTCTAAATATAATGAGATTACCATCAAATTACTTGTAATAATGGAATGTTAGTCTGCAATATCGCAAGGATTCACACATACCAAAGCAACCTGACTAAAATTAAATAATTGTAATAGAATTAATGATAATTTTTAATTACATATTTTACTTTTGAACTTATTCGTTCAAAACAAAAGTTATTATAATTTACTATAATTTAATATTAAACTGATAGACAGTATTGTTTTCGAAAGAAACAGTCAACAATTACTGCTTTACACTCTTTCGTCCATGAAATAGTGGAAGCTGTAGATGCGAAAAAGTTTGTTGTTGGAATTGGAATTTACTGCGATCTAACTAAAGCTTTTGATTGCGTCAATCATTCAGTGTTGTTAAACAAATTAGAACGGTATGGTATAAGGCGCACCGTCGCCAAATGGTTCCAATCTTACCTTTCACTAAGAACCCAGTTTGTCTTTAAAAAAAAATTAATAGTTCTTGCTTTCAAATCAGATCCTTAAAGTATGTAGTTCCATTCCATGTTATAATTTCCTTCTACTATGGTCAAGTTCATTCAAAGTTGTTGTATGGTATTTGTTTTGGATTATCAATATTAGCGCAAGAAGTATTCTAAGCCAAAAAGGGTAATTTGAACCATGACCGGTATAAAAGTAGGAATCTTGCAGACCTTATTTTACAAAATATAATATATTGCCATTACCAAGTTTATACATTCTGGAGCTTCTATGCTTTGTCTATAAGAATCAAAACCAGTTTAAAAAAACTCAGATTTTCATGTACACAATACAAGGAAAAAGAATGACTATCGTAATCCTGTCAATAAAACCAATATGACTGCAAAAGCTCTTTCCTCGTTTGGTGTAAAGCTTTACAATTATTTGCCTCAATCCTTAAAGCAATGTGGCTCTCTATGCAATTTAAGGGTAATATAAAGTCACTTTAATGCAACATTGCATATATAGTGTGGAGGAATTTTTATGCTGCAAAAACAAAACAATAATGTCTAGTCCTAGTTGCCACATTATTTGAATTATTTTGTTTTATACACATTGTATTTATGTTTATATTTATATATTAATATTTATTTTCCTATGTTATCTATTATTGTAGTACATTGTCTGTATATAATTAGATGTTAACTAGTGACCTTACTTAAATTTAATTTTATGTATAGTACGTATATTTTGACTTAATCTATTCCACTTTTGTGGTCTAACGATTGAATAAATATTATTATTATTATTATTATTAGTCAAGTTGCTTTGATGAAACCTTGCGATATTGCAGGCTCACAATCCATTAATATAAGTAATTCGACTGTAATCTCATTGTATTTAAAATTTAGATCAGTTCTACATACATAAAGACAAAATTTACATCGAGTGGGGTTTGTGTGTCGATACTCAGTTGGTTAGAGCGGTACTCTAACAAAGTACATGTCGTAGGTTCAAATCCTACTCTAGGTAAACTTTTTATTTATGTATTTAATAAAATTAATAATAATTTGTAATTGCATATTTACTTTTGAACTTATTTGTTCATAACAAAACTTATAATAATATAAAATTTTTAATTTTATAAACTGCATTACTCACTCTAAGCTTGATTTACTAAAGGAATTTAGTTTAGTTCCATGTTTTTGTGTACGATATAACTGCTTTATATTCATAAACATTTTTATCGTGGTTCCACTGTCTGATCAAGACATCGTTTGCTTAGCAAGACAAGTTCCTGACATGACAAATAAAGAAACGCAGCTACATATAAAGAGCGACTGTATTTGCTCATATCTGTAAGGTGTGAAGCCTACCGCTTTAGTAATTGAAATTATTTTTTACTGATAGTCATTTAGACAATTTGGTATTATGGAAATTCCTTTCCAGGAAGTCTTATTAAATTTTTTTGCAGTATATAATAGATTATTTACCTTGACTTAAAAACGGTGCCGTGAATGCACTTCAATAATAAAAAAAAAATTATTTGCGTTAAGATGGGTTTACCTCATGATGTTTAATTTTGCTGTTAACTAATTATTTGAGTTTATTTACTCTAATGTAAGATGATTTAATAGTATAATAATTTATGTTGGGGTGAAAAAATTTAATGAAATCTTCTCTTTGCGTTTCTTTTTTTTTTGGGGGGGGGCTTTAATGGCATGAGGGCATAGGTAGTGACAGTACTAATTTTTTTTTATTACATTTTGTTCTGATAATAAATGAAACAATTGGTTTGAATGGCATTGTTTTACACGTTTATTGCCTATTTTACTTACTTATTGTGTTTACTTACATGTGTTTTCTTATAGCTTTATTTCCCCATTAACACTACCTACGCATCCAGTGGATCGCTGCATTACTGATCCTCAAAGAATCAACTGAATTACGCGATGTGTTTTAATTATTTGTAGTGTATAGCACATACATATATGCTCAAGTATCATTTTGGTAAAAATATATTATTTATATTAAGCATGTTTTTATTTAAATATTCTATCGTATCATCTACACAAGGCAATAATTTAAATTCATCAACAAATCCTGTAAGATGAATATTTTTCAAATCGCGAAATTAATTTTGTTCCAAAAGATTCTAACAGATTAAACGAAGTTAGATTATGATCGGAGATATTTGATACGGTAAAAGTTTTACAGTTAGAAATGTATTCACTACAAAAAGATGTTAAAACAAGATCAATAAGGTCGACGAATGCTTTGTAATCCTTGTTGGTAATCACACCACTTGTGACTCTTATTAATAATTAAAAATTTAGCGATGCTAAGTTTATTTTCAAATCGTCTACAGTAAAGTCTCCCAAGTAAATTATATTTTCGTGCAGGGGAATTATGTATTATTTTGAAAAAAAATGTAATGAATTAAAATCAACACAACACTGAGTTTTGTTAGCATTAAATTTAACTAGATTATTAATTACTTCTTCATTCGTTAGATATCTTTGTTGATTGCAATGGCCATTTCAGCTGTTTTGAGATAGAAGGTGTATTATAATTATGAGTAGACTGAGAAAAAAATGATTTTTGAAAAAGTTTAAGGTTCTGAAGCTAGTCGTGTAATTTTTACAATACCTTGTTTCCTATAAGGGCACAAAATTTAACTTTGACGGCACCTAATGGGTGCCTAATTATGGCGCAAAAAATTAATTTATATACAGTGTGTCCGAGATTCAGCATGCATGTATTGCTATATTCGTTAATATTGAAGATAGAATGTCGGTTAAATGGGGAAAGTTTTAGAGAATTTTATGACTATCATCATGGTAAAGTCAGATTTGAAGTAACTTTTTTTGTTTTTGAAATAATTGAAGAAAACAAAAATTGTCCATTTTCTACTACCCCCGTAGCTCTTTTATTTGAAGTTTGACAACATTTTGATTTGTACATTATTATGACACTTTTAAAAAGACAATTTTAAAAAAAAGTACTAAAATTTATCTACAGTCATTTGTTTTTGAAATACATACACTAACTATTGTTTTTCATATGGACGCCATCTTGGATTTTTACATTATCGAACAGTATTTTTTATCATGAATTTATTATCATATGGTAGTTTTGAGAAGGAAAGACCTAACAAGTATGTTAAAGATAATGAAGGTAATAATAATGCTGTTCTAAATTTTGTTGGTGAAAACGAAGCATCTTCGGTTAGAAAAATGGTCGATGTATTACACATTCCGAAATCCTCCGTCCATGACATTCAAAAAAAAAAAATAAATTTCATCCATTCAAACCAATTATTACACAAGTGTTACGAGAAGGTGATTTTGAGAGACGAATGGCATTTTCACGGTGGTACATTCAAAAATCTGGGGAAGATCCTCAATTCTCGTCCAACGTTTTATGGACGGATGAAACCAGATTTACAAATTGCGGAATTTTTAATAGGCACAATACGCACTTCTGGAACGTGGAAAATCCCCATAAAGTTTGTGAAAGGAGATTTCAAACCAGATTTGGTTTCAATGTATGGTGCGGAATTATAGGTATAAATAACATTTTCTTAAAAAGTTTATTTTAAATGTAACATTTTAGGAAATAATTTGATTGGACCATTTATTTTCAATTATAATTTAAACGGAGTCCGATACTTAGAGATGTTGCAAAAACAAATCATACCCGCTCTGAGAAACATCAATCCAAATTTAGAAAATATTTGGTTTATGCAAGACGGCTGTCCAGCACACAATTCAGCAGACGTTAAACAATATTTGCAAAGAGTATTTAATAATAAATTAATTTTCAATAATGGGGACATTTTATGGCCTGCCAGGTCCCCTGACTTAAACCCACTAGGTTTTTATTTATGGGGTCATGCAAAAAATGAGGTGTACTATTTCGACACTCCAGAAAATCTTGACATTTTAGAAAATAGAGTAAGACATGTACTAAATTCTGTAAATAGAAATACGTTAGTTAGGGTTACACATTCAGTGTTAAATCGTTGTAGAAAATGTGTGGAGTGTAGAGGGGGACACATCGAGCATGTTTTATGATAGTTACTATTATCGGTTTTGTTTTTATTTTAGTTATTAGAAATTACAATAATTAGGAATCTAATTGTATAAATTTTCCATTTATTAATCCATGCCTTCTCAAGGCCTACTATTTCAATTTTATATTTTTTAAATTTTTGATAGTTGGAAGTAAATTCTCGTATCATGTGATACATCGCTGAAAAGGTAATAAAAAAATACTATTCGATAATGTAAAAATCCAAGATGGCGTCCATATGAAAAACAATAGTTAGTGTATGTATTTCAAAAAACAAATGACTGTAGATAAATTTTAGTACTTTTTTTAAAATTGCCTTTTAAAAGTGTCATAATAATGTACAAATCAAAATGTTGTCAGACTTCAAATAAAAGAGCTACAGGGGGTAGTAGAAAATGCACAATTTTTGTTTTCTTCAATTATTTCAAAAACAAAAAAAGTTACTTCAAATCTGACTATACCATGATGATAGTCATAAAATTCTCTAAAACTTTCCCCATTTAACCGACATGCTATCTTCAATATTAACGAACATAGCAATACATGCATGCTGAATCTCGGACACACTGTATAAGGATATAGTCTTACCCATGTAACTATTGCAATAATTTATTTCCTATAGGGGCACAAAGTTTTACTTTAGAGACGCAAATGGCGATTAACAGACACCTACTTACCCATAAAAAATTGAGTTATATAGAAGTTCACGGCTGTGAAGTTAGACGTGGCCTCCTAGTTATTGTATAAGAAAAAAACTATTTATGCAAGACTTTAAGGTTTTGCAGTTAGTCGTGTTGATGTAATTTTTACTGTAGTTACGCAAAACCGCATATAATGCACACCTATTAACTAGGTAATAAAAAAAAATTGACTTATGCAAAAGTTCACGGCTGTGAAGTTGACCGTATTGATATAATATTTACAATAACTTGTTTTTTATAGGGGCGCAAAATTTAACTTTAATGGCGAAAACGGCGCGTAAAGAAATTGTTATGATGGCGGCGGGCGCCGGCAGCAACGCCTCAGGTGCTCTGCGTGTAAAAAGTATAAATCGAAGGTAGTGACCGGTATTAAATGTTTACAATGCGAAAATAGTTTTCATGTTAGTTGTGCAAAACTAGTAAAGACTATAAAATTCGTAAGTGACGATGCAATTATATGTTGGGAAGAAAATCGTGAAATGAATGGCGGAAATTGCTGTAATATTGACAAAGATTTTATTGAAGCGGTAAGCAATATCGCCGATCAAAATAACAAGATCGATATACGCATGTTTAATTATATCATTAAACAAAAAGATAGCATTATTGCAGAATTACGTAACCAAATTGATATTCTAAAATCAAAATCAGCTTGCGTGGAAAATAGTATTAGTTTTAATATGCTACAAGTAAACAAGGCTTTACACAATACTTTAGATCCTTAGGTAATCGTTTCTTAGCAGGGGGTGATTACAATTCAAGTAAACAAGGCTTTACACAATACTTTAGATCCTTAGGTAATCGTTTCTTAGCAGGGGGTGATTACAATTCTAAGCACACATTATGGGGCTCTCGAATTTCCCCACCCGGCAGAGGTAAAGTCCTGTACCAAGTGGTACAAGAACTCAGTTTGAACCATCTATCAACCTACGAACCTACGTATTGGCCATCTGACCCAAATAAACTACCAGACTTGTTAGACTTCTTTCTAACTAAAGGTTTAGCTGCAGGATACCTTAAGATAACATCGTGTCTGGACCTAACATCAGATCACACCCCTATTATTGCAACGGTGTGTACCACATTTCTTGAACAGGACAAGACACCAAAACTATTTAACAACCAAACTGATTGGAACGAATTTAGAAATATTATCCACAATCACCTTGACTTGAAAATTTCTCTCAATCTAATGAAGAACTGGAATCAGCAGTTTATAATTTTACAAGAATTATTCAAGACAGCCCTGGAAGCAACTCCTGTAATCTCGCCTAAGCAAATACAAGCGGGTTGCCCGGTTGCAGTTAAGAAAAAATTGCAGAAAAAGAAGACTGAGAAAAATCTGGCAACACTCCAAGTATCCATCGGATAAACGAAAATATAATCAGGCTTCAACAGAATTAAAAGCACTCATAAAACTGCAAAAATGATAGTTTTCAGGATTTCCTTACCAACCTAAGTCCAACAGAATTTACAGATTATTCGCTCTGGAAGGCAACGAAAGAATAAAAATCAAAACCAACCAATTCCTCCTATAAGGAAAACAAATGGCTTATGGGCGCGTTCTGACACAGAAAGCGGACCTTTTTGCACAATACCTAGAAAATGTCTTCCAACCTATTCCATCTCAATCAACCGACGAAGAAGAAAAGGAAATCAGGACTTCCTCGATATTCCACACCAACTTACTTTGCCCTGGAACCATTCACAGTTAGAGAAGTAAAGAAGATGATTAAACACAACCTAAAATTGAAGAAAGCACCGGGCATGATTTAATTGAAACTAATCAAACAACTACCGCGCAAGGGTTTCGTGATGTTGACCATGTTATTTAATGCTGTCCTAAGACTGGGTTATTTTCCAGTGCAGTGGAAGGTTGCGCAGGTAATTCTCATTCCTAAACCCGGAAAACCTTCCAACGAAATTGGTTCCTATAGGCCAATTAGCCTGTTGCCCGTTTTAAGTAAGCTACTGGAAAAATTATTGGCCAATAGACTCACTCTGATCCTGGCAGAACGCAATATTATCCCAGATCATCAGTTTGGCTTTCGAGCCAACCATTCTACTATTCAGCAGGTTCACAGGGTTGTAGACACAATTAACAAGGCCTTAGAAGAAAAACAATATTGTACAGCAGCCTTCCTAGATGATAGTCAGGCCTTCGACAGAGTTTGGCACATGGGTCTATTGTACAAACTAAAAGCATTCTTATCTCATCCTTTTACAATATCCTTAAATCCTATCTTGAAGAACGATACTTTCAGGGTAAAGTTGGACAAGACCAAACAGAGCTACACCAATTAAATCAGGCGTACCACAGGGCAGTGTACTTGCCTATCTTGTACCTCATATTCACATCAGACTTTCCAACTAATACGCACATTTACTGCTTCCTTTGCTGATGATAAAGTACTTATGGTGAAACATAGAAATCCTGTCGAGGCTGCTAATTTTCTACAACAGAGCTTAGATGAAGTAATAAAATGGACCAAAAATGGCGTGTTAAACTTAACGCATCAAAATCTTTCCACATAACATTTACAAAATGCAAAGGAACATCCCCAGCAGTCATTATAAATAATACTCCACTAACTCAGTATCAGAGGTTAAATACCTAGGTCTGCACCTTGACAAGGGCCTGACATGGAAATCACATCTGGAAAAAGCGCAAACAGCTTGGAATGAAATTCCGTAAACACTACTGGCTCCTTGGTAAGAAATCCAACTTATCGTTAACCAACAAGCTCCTCGTCTACAACACAGTCTTCAAACCCATCTGGACCTATGGCATCCAGTTGTGGGTACAGCAGCCTACTCCAACATCTTAATGTTAGAAAGATTTCAGTGTAAAGTGCTACGTGCCATGTTGATGCGCCATACTTTGTGCGAAATGCAGACATTTTACGTGACCTAAAAGTTGATACGGTCAAAATGTGATTAAAAATTTCAGTATAAAATACCTAAGTAACCTAGAACAACATCCTAACGTGTTAGCTCTAAATCTACTAGACAATAGTGAAAATATTCAAAGGTTACATAGATACAAACCGCTCGACCTGCCTCATAGATTTAACTAATTAAATTAAATTACTGTTATACCTACCTTACTTTAAGTAACTTCTGTATTGTAAACCGATGGGTTTCAACCTTCATGCCATTGTTCCATGTCATTTTATCTACTAATCTAAATTTTGCTTATTGTTACAAAACAGATTGCAAAATAAAACTACTTAAATAAAAAAAAAAAAAAGTTTTAATAAACAATTATTATCAAATAGCCCAAAGCAGGTGACTGATAACAAAATGACTAAAACTTCTTATGCTACTATTTTACAAAATAAGGATAACGCCGTTTCTGTTGAAATGAAAAATACTATTGTAGGAAAAGCTGATGCGGAAACCGACGAGAATACCAATAGTAGCAAAGATAACCCCACAGAAGCTTACAATACTACATGGAAAACTGTGACATACAAAAAAAATAAAAATAGAAATAAAAATCGCCCGCGTATCATTGGATCTATTAAAGAATCGCCGTCAAACGCGTCATGCACGTTGAAAGGTATTCCGAAATTCGTTGCTATGCACGTATCGCGACTAGCACCAAAGACTACGGTGGAAGATCTTTCGAGTTTTTTAAAACCACATTTTCCTGAAGTGACATGTAAATTGCTTAACTCCAAAAATCCGGAAATCTACGCTACCTTTAAGGTAGCTATAACGCAAGAAAACACTAAAAAAGCGATGGATCCATCAATGTGGCCAGATCAAGTGTGCATAAGACGTTTTTTATTCAAGAGGTAAATAGAACAACAACCAGCGTAATTTTTGATCCAAATTTACTATTGATAAATATTCAATGCTTAAATTACTTAAGATAAATGATTTGCTTCTCGACATTCACAATTTTGAAAATTTGTTTTATCTATGTCTAACTGAAACTGGTATGAAACCCTAACATATTGAAAATGTAGTTATTGAAGGTTACTCTTTAGCGTCTTACTATTTAGTCCAGTCAAATTAGGATTTTTGATCGGAATAATTCAAAGTGAGCTGAATTTTTGTGTACACCTTTATTTAGTGTTTTCAAACAACATCCAAAAAGTACCCTTGATTTGACCTTGAGCTTCGCGAGTTATAGGGCGCAGATGTGTCAAAATGTTGGTTTTTCGCTTATATCTTCTTTCCCATTGACTTTAGGTATAGGACACCCTACAGAGAAATTGAAGGGCATAAAATTCTGTACAAAAAAGTATTCTAGTAGTTTCTTTGTAGGACCGACCGTTTTAGCGCAGTTTAGGCGTTAAAAGTGCGAGTCTAATACGAAGTACCCTATTCCACACCACATTTGAGGTTGAGTACGAGGCGCGTTTTTTTTATGTGGTATCCCCTTTCAGGCCTAATCCACAGTCTCAGTCGGTCAAAATATCCTCTCAATACTTCTTAAAATAGTCAAAATAGTTATGCTAAGCTTCTTCATCCTCTTCTTCTTCTCCTTCTATGTCGCGTTGTTCCAGATAATCCGTAGAAAATGTCTCTAATTGATCCTCATTCTATCCTTCATCAACTTGGTGTTCTACGATATCTTCAATTATATTGGCATTCAAACACGATTGTCCGTTGCAATGGCCACAAATTGACGAGCATTTCATCCCCAACTTTCTACATCCACACAATGGTCCACAACCTTTGGTGCAATTGCAGAAGATCAGGTTTGAAAGAAAATCCGGAGCGGGAGCTTGCATTGTTTTTTTTGGTTCCAATACATCGTTTCTCAATATCCATCCCCACTCAGTAGGGTTTAATTCATTTCCCAGCCACTTTTGTATTTGGAAATAAACTCTGCAAAGGTGCTCTTTAACTGCACTATCTGTCGGCGGTAATAAATTCAATTTCACCGGCTTACTTTTGCTTATTAATTTCGTGAAACACTTGAAACGATATTGATCAATAGATCCTTTTTGAATTGGAGCACCATATAATGCCAGTAAAAATTTAATCCCATTAGAAGAAATCAATTCGTGGGAGCAATCTCTTTGCGTGAAAAATTTGATCCGCGGCTTGCAAATCTTGGCGTTTTTCTAATAGCTTCAAAGCTGTCGTTTTACCTTTACTAAAAAGAGCTGAGGTTGTGTCACACCCGGAAACAGCATGTAAAAATAAAAGATGATGTTTACTGGATTCATATTGGTAACAACTTTGGGATGAGTAAATTCTTTCCGGAACTTTTCCTCTGCCTGGCTTCATAAAATAAATTTCCCCATCAACCGGCGTACGAGCTATCAGAAGTACCAAGAGATCTACATCCTCCCCGACAACAATAGTTCTATTTTGATGCGATTCTTCAAGTGCTGTTTCAATGATTAAATATCGGCATCATTTTCAGATTGCTTGACACGGATATTAGGAACCTCAAAATGCTTAGCCAACATGGAAATCAATCTCGTTTTGTTGCTGTTATTAGCAAGAAATTTATCTTGGCTTACCGTTGCGTTCATTATTTCATCAAACAAGATTTCGACCGATGACAATTTAGAAGATCTACGGAGTTGTTCCATACATTTAACACTTTTAATGCTGTTTAAATATCCATCGAAGACTATAATAGTATTTGGGCCAAAATGTCTCTGTACATACTGTACATAAGTTGTACAAATGAAATTAAAAGAATCATTTTGATGCCATACAACTCTGTGTAAGAGGAAGCCACCGTCAATTATATAAGTTGCATTTTGAAAATCAGGTTGAGATGTCAATGGTTCAAAGTTGTCAAAGAGAGATGACTTCTTTGTTTTACGCATGCCAGTGTCATCGAAGAGTGACACCGGATATAGAGCCAATTCATATTGAAAATATTCTTGTAGTTCTTCAGCGGCTTTGTTCAAGGCACTTATTCTTTGAAACAATAGTAATGGATCCACGGGTACTGTACGATCATGAACTTTTATTTTACCATTTACTGTTGAAATTGGAAGTACTCTACTAGCGCGCGTAAATTTAATATCATTGAAATTCGTACCCAGAACTTTTTCAAATGCGGCAGTGCCAATTTCTTGCGCCTTGTGGCAGTTTATTTTTTCATCGCCAGTCAGTCCTGTTGCGATGGACGCAATCTTTTGAATCCGCGGAAACGGATTGTGCGATTGAAACCATTCCGAAAGTCTCTGTATATCAGTATCATCTTTAACAACTCGCGAATCTCTTGCATCTACATGTTGTTCACTACTACTGAAAGAAAGATCACAAAAATTCTCAAGACCTTCGGAAATATCACTTGCCGTAACCAGTCCAAGAATCCATTTACTTAAGACGCTTTCCTTAGTGCTTCGTCCATGAGTGAAGCCTCCTCTTGATTTCGAGGATTTCATCAGTGTCTGTTCGATAACCATATCACCCCATGTTCCACAAAAATACTTTTCTGTACGTTTAATTGTGAAAAAGTTGTTGGTAAATTTGTTGAATGTTTCCCTATCCATTATAGTTTCTAATTTCTGCATATCCTGAACGTACAGATGTGCCGATTTTGCGTAAAGGAAGTGCCCTGTCGCGTGGAAATATGGAAGCATTTTTTTTACTGACATCAGATGAGCCTTCCAATCTCCCATTCTCTCTGCTCGAATAAATTCTTTCGCAATAGTGATCATTTCAAAATATTGAACCCACAATTTCGCAGTCGGGCCTCTAATTTCTATTTCCTTTAGTTTTTCTGCGAACTTTTCCTTCAATTTTTCAAAACTGTCCGATTCTTCAACTTCTCTGAATGATAGTAATTCTCCGGTTTTTTCTATAGAAAGCTTCAAAAATTCATTTTCAGTGTCGCCGAAAGTTATCTCACTGAAAACAATTTGAGACAAGGCAACTTGAATTAATGTGTGAGCTCGGACAGCTCTGCTGTAAGCATGGCCTAATAACAATTTATCCACAAAGTTGGGTGCATAAATAGTGCAAATTGCCTCTTTTAGACCGCTTCCCGACATCACGAATCCAATCGATCCCAGAAAAGACATAAGCAGATGAAATCCTCCCAGTCTTACTATTATCTTGGAAAATTGAGGGTCCTCATACAGTGTAGCTACGATTTCTCGAGCTTTGAAATACAATGGCTGATCAAACGTTACGACGGACGTGGTGTGACCATTGATTTTGGCATTATTGATTATACACTTCAGAGACGTATAAATAGTATTGTAATTACTTGCCGGTTGATTGATAAATGGCAAATAAAGATTTCGAGGCTTGCTATATGTTTCATCCTTAGTTAGACACTCCATAAACCCACTCCATCCTGGTACTCGAGGTAAGTTTTTACACTTCCCATACATCCATTGTACATCAGTTTTTCTAAGCATGGACATAGTTGTCACTTCATTACAATCCAAGTTTTCTACTATAACTTTTTTCAATCCCTGTACGCCGCGATTTTCATACGTTTCTATTTGAACCTGCGAAACTCTTGCTATTTCTTTTGCAGGTGGCATTTTTGTAAATCTTGGCATGAGTTCATCCACGTGAACTTTGTCATGTGGAGTTATTATTTGAATGATTCCCATAGAATGAAATGTATTCAAACCGTTGATCGTGGCCACATTGAAATCAGCATCGTCGCAAACGTATTGGACAAAACATTCTTGATCTGGTGGAGAAATGGACGGCTGAGGTCGGAACACGCTAGAAGCTTCATATAATAATGCATCATTGTAGGATGCACATACGCCTGAACACGATAGAATATCTATTAAACGTTTTGATGCGAATTGTCTGTGTAAATAAACCGAAATTCCAAGCTGTAAAGATGACATGAACGACCTAGGACGGACCGCAGTCATGATAGAATGGCTGATAGCCGTACAAATATTTTTCAGTAACTCTAATTTACCTTTTCTATTCTTTAAAATAATTTGCTCAATAAAAAATAATAAGCTGTGAGGAATGGAATCATTAATGTTATCGAACATAGTGGTACTTGAAGGATATTCATGATTGTTGCAAACTGACTGATTTGACCGCATCTTCACTTTGGAGGGGCTGGTTTTAGATGTGTTGGCCGCATTCTCGGCATCTCTTTTTCGTTTAAAAGCAATTATCGTACTCTTGCGGATATAATTCCGGCGACATTCTACGTGAATTGTTATCGAATTCACGATATTAAAAAAATCCACCTTGCCATCCCCTCTATCGATACTCGCTTTTCGCATTGTTGTTAAACCACGCTCAACTGTCACTGTTGCACTATTTTGAAGCGATTCGTTGCAAATGCAACAAACGCTGTCCATTTTGGCTTGTATTAAATTATGCACTGATAAACACGTCCTTCTTGTGGCAGAACTGATTCAATACTAACCCGCTAAACAGGCTGCAGGCAGACTACAGGCTAGGCCTGAATACGCTAGAACAAGACGGGAGCGCAGGTAGAAACCCCTCGGTCGACCCTTGATCCCGAATACGAGAGGGACAATGCAGCTGTTTCCTGCCAAGCGATTTCTTTGAAATATTTTATTTTGGAAACATTCTCGTTTTAATATTGTACGAAAAACACCCTTTGATTCAGCTCATGGAATATTTTTACATTTCAGACCTCAAATTGGTTGTAGAACTCGGTATTTCTGTAGAGTTATCCTTCAGATCAACATTTACAGCAAGTTTTCGCAGAAACGGTCGATCCTACAAAAAAATTACTATAATACTTTTTTGTACAGAATTTTATGCCCTTCAATTTCTCTGTAGAGTGTCCTATACCTAAAGTCAATAGAAAAGAAGATATAAACGAAAAACCAAAATTTTGACACATCTGCGCCCTATAACTCGCGAAGCTCAAGGTCAAATCAAGGGTACTTTTTGGATGTAGTTAAAAACACTAAATAAAGGTGTACACAAAAATTCAGCTCACTTTGAATTATTCCGAAGAATTGCCGTAAATTTGTCTGATTTGACTGGACTAATTGTAGAAGCTCTTTCAAAGGAGGGGGTGTCGCTATCTATGTTAAAGTACATCAAAAATATAATTAAATATAAAAAAATAGACTTAAACAATTTTTGCATTGATAAACAAATTGAAGTTTGTGCAATTTCCTGTTACTATTATTATCAATCAAGAGAACAAATAATTGTAAAGTGTTATAAATCGCCTTCGGCAAACGTTAAAATATTCATTGTTTCTTTAACGAATGTATTAAAGTATATTTTTAAACCAAGTGCCAACATTATATTATGTGGAGATTTCAATGTACAGGGTGGACCGATTTCGATGGGATTGCAGGGTATCTCGGTAACTATTACTGTTAGAGCAAAACTGTTCACGTAGCATTAGGCCAACTTTTTGAGACAAATTAAACAGCGAAAACAAAAATTTGCTATCTTTTTTCATTTTTGATGCAGGGACCAAAATTTAATTTTTCCAAATTTCGATAGGTTCCATATCTCATCTGTTGATAAAAATTCAGGAAAAAGTGTAAAGACATTTCTTGTGCAGTTTTTAGCGTAGAATCAAATGGAGTAGTCAATTTTTAAATTTGGTCACCAATAGTCGAGATGCCACATAAACTTAGTTTTTTTAAATGGAAACCATAGTTGGCTTTGACTTCATTAAAATCCTTATTTTATAAGCTTTTCAACAAT
Source organism: Vesta saturnalis (assembly GCA_036346205.1). Taxonomy (NCBI): domain Eukaryota; kingdom Metazoa; phylum Arthropoda; class Insecta; order Coleoptera; family Lampyridae; genus Vesta; species Vesta saturnalis. The sequence continues at coordinate 838,202 of JARFJB010000472.1, forward strand.
ATATAGTTTATAAAGGTTCTTTTAGAAAATTACGGAATTACAAGCGAATCTGTTAGTTTGCACTTTTGTAAGTAGGCGATGCAATAATTTAAAACAATGAAACGCAGCAAATATGTCAAAACAAAGTGAAAACTTCAGTTGTGCATTAAAACACAGATAACACAAGTTTATTGTTGATAGTTAAAATGAATCGTTATGAAAAGTATATGTTGAAAATATTAATTCAGTGTGGAGAAAATTCGGAAGAAGCGGAACGTTTATACTTGGAGAGTTTCCCAGAAAGGTATCAGCCTAATAAAAAGATATATAAGAGGTAAATAAACGTTAAATACTCTAAGGCCGCTTTTCTAAGATGATTATTCTTGTTATTGCAGGCTACAAAGTAATTTAAATAATTTAGGGCATTTACCCGACCACTTCCGAATCATTACGATATAGCAAATCGTGAACAAGATGCCTTAAATGATTTAGCATGTGTTGAAAACCCAAATACTTCTAGTAGAAATTGACAAGATGTTGGTATTTCCAAAACAAAATCGCTAAAAATTTTGAAACTTTATAAATATAAACCTTATAAGATTCATATAAACCAATACCTTTATCCAAACGATCTTGAAAAACGATTACAATTTTGCCAATGGTACATTGATAGATGTGCAAATGCCTAATTTTCATCAAAATATAATTTGGACAGATGAAGCTCATATAAGTAGTGCTGTATTTTCAATCGTCACAATCATCATCACTGGTTTGAAAATTTACATGTGGGTACAGGCGTAATCAAGGCAGGTTTGGTTTTTTTGGTGTTCTTAGAATTAAATAATTATACCTTTTGTTTGACATATTTGCTATGTTTCATTGTTTTAAATTATTGCATCCCTACTTACAAAAGTGCAAACTAACAAATTCGCTTGTAATTCCGTAATTTTCTAAAAGAACCTTTATAAACTTATATTGTTGAAAAGCTTATAAAATAAGGATTTTAATGAAGTCAAAATCAACTATGGTTTCCATTTAAAAAAACTAAGTTTATGTGGCATCTCGACTTTGATTTTAAAAATTGACTACTCCATTTGATTCTACGCTAAAAACTGCACAAGAAATGTCTTTACACTTTTCCTGAATTTTCAACAGATGAGATATGGAACCCTATCGAAATTTGGAAAAATTCAATTTTGGTCCCTGCATCAAAAATGAAAAAAGATAGCAAATTTTTGTTTTCGCTATTTAATTTGTCTCAAAAAGTTGGCCTGTTGGCCAGTTACCTGAACAGTTTTGCTCTAACAGTAATAGTTACCTAGATACCCTGCAATCCCATCGAAATCGGTCCACCCGGTACACGCTAATCTAAATTCAACCGATTTCATCAGGTTATCAAATCATTTATCTACTTTCAATCTAAAAAATGTTGTAGAATGGCCTACCAGAGTTACAGGAACAACTGCCACAATTATCGATGATATCTACGAAAATCTCAGCGGTACCCATGGCATTGTGTTTGTGTTATATCCGATCTAAAACCATACTTTTGAAATGCTTTTGATAAAGAAAAATAGGTAATAGTCTTTCATATTATAAAAGAAACTTTGGAAGTAATTCAATTAGTCGATTTAAAAGTGAGCTGGCTTCAATAAATTGGAATTTTTGTATACCTTTTGATTGCAATTGATTTTCTATACCTAACCAATTTTATAATATTTGAACAACATTTTCCTCTACTTTGTAGAATCATTGTAAAAACTTCATCTTGGGTAAAAAGAAATTAAATCTTCTAGTGACAAACTAAAAATTTATTTGCCTTGTGTGAAATACCCTCTTAGTAAAATTACAAACTCGCAAAACAACGCCATAAAAATTGGTGAGTCAAACAAAAGGAACATCTCAAAATATAATTCTAAATGATGCAAATAACAAGGAAGGCTTGGAAAATAGTTTCTAAAATTTCTAAGCAACCGACATTACAAAATGCTAACATAAGAAAAATTAAAAATAAAGACCACATAACTGAATATTAACAAAAAACGTTTTCGTGGAATACTTTTGCCTCTAGATGCAATTAAACGAATTCCCAACTCAAAATTTCTTTCCAAATGACCAAAATATTTTCATTTCCTCCTACAAGTATACTGAAGAAAACTATTTCGCTTTGTAAACAACAAATTAAAAATAAAAGGTCAGCAGGTTGATAAATTCCTGATTTTATTCTGATACATTCTATATCTCAAAACCCACGTATATAATTAACCTCTCCTTCTGTAATGGTACCAAATAGTTTAAAATTGGGAAAATAATTCCCCAAAAATGTGACTCAAATGCCTGAAAATTATAAACCAATTGTTCTCACCCGGCTTTTAAATTTTTGAAATTGTTACTCAAACCGCCTTCTTCAATATTTGGAAAAAATCAAATTTTATCAAATAAACAACATGGTTTTCGCTCAAAAGTTCTCACTCCTCTTATGATCTAATTGAAGGTACTCGCTCAGATTGAAAAAGGTCTCTACCCAATTGAAATTTTCTGTGATTTAAGTCGCGCCTTTGATTGTGTTAACATCAATGAACTAATTAAAATATTAAAATGTTCCGGTATTTGGTACAACTTTAAATTGGCTTCAAAGTTTTTTACAAAATCATCCAATTATGTAAGTATTATGAATAATCATAACAATGCAATTGAATTTAAATCCAAAACAGTTAACATAGATATTTGTTTGGGTACTATACTGGTTTTGTTCCTGCTGTACATAAATAACTTTGCAAGTACCATTGCTGATGGATTCGTTGTTCAATATCGGATGATACATTGTCATTTTTCAATTTCATTGACCAAATTGTGATCAAAAATTTATATTTGGTTTAGTAATAAATCTATACTCTTAAATCCTGATAAAACTAATTACAACAGATTTCATAACCACTAAAAACAGATCCCAACTCTTACCTTAAGTATAAACTCCAATAATATTACAAAATAGAGTTGTATAAAATTCTTGGGACCTTATCTTGATGAATGCTTAAATTGGAAGAAATATTGTCAACAACTGATTTCCAAATTGAACTCACATGTTTACTTATTCAGAGAGCTGCGTCATTTCCTAACGATAAAACAGCAATTAATGATTTATCATTCCCACATAGAATCTAGGATTAGATATGGCATTTGTTTTTGGGGTAGTTCTACCCTTTCTAAAAATGTATTTATTGCTCAAAAGCAAATAATTAGAACGATCCTAAATAGTCCCTCCACCAGTAGTTGTAGAAACATATTCACCGAACTTAAAATTCTAACTTTATCTAGTCTATTTATATATGAATTGTGTCTCTACATTTATCAAAATAAACAAAACTGTTTGTTAATAAGTGATATTCGCAACATAAAAACTAGAAATAACAAACATTTTTATATTCCGACCTATAAAAGTGTGCTTGCATGCAAATCTCCAAGACAATTAGGGTTAAATTACAATAATAAATTGCCAGAGGATATAAAAAATAGCAAAACATTAAAGAGTTTTAAACTCAAACTAAAAGAATATCTAGTCATAAAATGTGTAAATAGTATTGACGAATTTTTGTAACGTTAGTGTGTTATTTAATTAATTGGATTAGGAAAATTGACGAATCTTATACAATAATTGCTATTGTCAAAGAATAAATATGTTTATTATTATTATTATTATTATTATTATAAATAATGCCTAATTATGACGTAAGAAACAATTATTTTGTATATATGGATATAAAGGTAGTCCTGTCGATGTAACTTTTGTAATAAATTAGTTCCTATGGAGGTGTAAAATTTTATTTTAGCGGTGCAAAACAGCGCATAATTGCGCCTAATTGCTGTATAAGAAAAAAGTGATTTGTTAAAGGCTGTGCCATTGTAATTTTACTATAACTTCTTTTCTATAATGGCACAAAATTTTGTTTTAGCGGTGAAAATGACGATTAACAGGCACCTACTTACTGCATAAAAAAATGAATTGTATAGAAGTTCACGGCTGTGAAGTTAGACGTGCCAATGTAATTTTACAATAACTAACACAAAATGTTACCTTAGTGGTGCAAAATGGCGCCTTATTTCTTCATGAGAGAAAAATAAATTATCCAAAAGTTCGTGGTTTTGTGAACCATTTGTTTGAAATTATGAGATTGCAAAAGGGAACAGGATTGCTTATATCAGTATCATCAGTATTAAAATAAGCATTGAAATCAACACAAATAAGAATATTGTTATAATTATTTTGAACATATAGTTAAGAATTGTACCTAATTGCTTTAAAAACAAATTAAAGTTAGCAGAAGGCGATCTATAAAGAGTAATCACAGCAACACCAATAACGAATTGTTCTACAGTACATAGATGTAACTTTACAAACTTTCTCTATTGACATTGAGTTCACGACTTGTATTGAGGAAGTTTGCAAATTTGATCGTCCTAGGATAATCGCGCCCGCGTGCTCTGATTTTGCGCAACAGAAATAATTAATAATTTAAAAATTTTTTTTTTCAAAGCTTAAAACGCTCAGAAAATCATAGTTTTGATTGTTTAGAAAAAAATCTTGAATTATTGCAAACAGAAACAGATATACCTATAATTGACTTTGTTCTAGTTTTTCGACGGATGTACGCAAAAACTTTACCCTTTCCAGCTAAGTGGTATTAAGGCGATACCACATTTTGCACGTTTAATTTTAGCCTGTTTTGTGGTATTTCGTGCGTACCAATGTAACAGAGTATTCTGCAGTTATGGTGACATCTGTTGAATATACGATAAAGTAAATTTTTTTTAAAACTTTCCTGTAATATTTTATCAACTGTTCTTAGAGTTATGCTGCATGCGGTGTTTGTTTATAAAATTTGTGAATTATTAAATCCATTTTACTGATATAAGTTCAATCATTACAAAGCATATTTGTTGAATTAAAATTGTATTGTTTCATTTTGTCTTAATAATATCGTTACATTTTGTGGTTTTACATAAAAATGAAAATTATACAAATATAATTATAATTAAAATTATGTAAAAAATTGTTACAATTTATTTACAAATTCGAAATATTTAAATTGTTATTAGTAATATTATGTTAACACATCAAACGATTTCTTAATCAAAAAATTTCAATTTAAGACTTTTCAATTAGGAGTATTTCTAATAATCCGATCAAAGAAATACTAGAAACATTTGTTTATGTAATAATTTGATTTTTTTCAAATTTATTTAAGAACATTATTTAGTAACACATTTTCAAAAATTTAAAACATAAACATTGGTTTATAATTTTCAGCATTTGATCACATTTCTACATCAAATTATTTTCCCAATTTTAATACATTTGAAAATTCTCATTATGAAGGTAGTAATTATATAGATGTTTTGAAGATATAGAATAGTAATATTTAGTAATAAAATTCAATATTTCAACCTGCTACTTATATTTTTTAATTTGTATAAATTACAAAATGTTTTTTATATGTTGTAGAAATGACTATAATTATTTTGTATTTGTAAAGATAATCTTTGAGATTTTCGTTTAATTCATCAATGATTTTAAAATTCTACAAACGTTTGTATTTAGATATCAGTTAATGTGTTTTATAATTTTAATTTTATCTATAGTTAGATTTGTAATTCGTGCTTAAAATTTAGAAATATTTTCCAATCTTGTTAATTTTTAATATATTTTAGATGTTCTTTAGTTTACTACAATTTTTTATTTGTTTTCATGATTTGTAATTGACTTAAGATATCCTAACAATTGAGCATAAAATTTTAGTTTGTACAACACTAAGAAGATTTAATTTCTTGTTTACCAATGATGAAGTTCTCTTACAAATTATAAAACTGTAATAATTTTGTTCTTAATATGTATAAAAATGGTTATGTATGAAAAATAAATCTATTTGTCATCAATAATTTGGTATACAAATAATTTTCAATTTATTGACGTCATTTTAAATGACTAATTGAATTAACAATAGATTTACATTTTAATAATATGATAATTTTCGTACTTACATAATTATTAAATATCTTTGAATCAAAATGTTTCATTTCAAATAATGTTTATTGTTTTTCAGATCAGAATAACTTATATTTAAAATCAATAGCCAAATATTTTGACGCTAAATAGAAATAATTCTGATAGATATCATCGATAATTGTATTTCGGAAGTACCACAAAGCATCAAGACTATAAAAATAATTGTTATCTAGAAAACTCGTAAATTTCTATAAAAATGCATTTGCTGCTAACATTTCAAATTTGACTCACTATTTTAATTATTTTATAACTTTAGGAAAAAGTAAATGGACTTACGAAGAATGGCAAAATATGAATGAAGAAGAGTTTGAAATGTTATTGGCAGACATTCCATCAGATGAAGATGATGAAGATTATGACGAGGAGGATAATATACCCTTAGCAACCTTGCAGTCTATTGAACAGTTTGTTTGGCAAAAAGGTCTTCAAGCTTTCAATAATGATAATAATATGAATGTAGCTCCTTTGCAACACGTTGTAATAACATTCAAGACTTAAAACTACTGTAGATATTTTCAAATGTCTATATCTGACCAAGTTATTGAACACATTTCGTTTTAAACCAATCTACGCCACCCAAAAACAGAAAAGTTTTGTTACCATGCCAAAAGAAATTCAAACATTTCTGTATCAATATTTTAATAGAGTCGAACGCTTTAGCTAATGACTATTGGTCTTCCTTTGAATTAGATTCATACATTTCGTTAATGCCTCAACTAGATTTGATTGGCTTTAGGAAACTTTCACCTAAACGATAACAGCGTTCAGCCAACACGTAATGAAGCTTCATTTCATAAACTTTACAGAATATGTTGTCAGAAAATTTTCTTCCCACTATAATGTTTACGAAACAATATCCATTGATGGGTCCATGATCAGGTTTAAAGGTAGATCATCAGTACGACAATATATGCCAAACGAGCCAATAAAGTGATACAAATAGTTAAGAGCGGATAAGTTTGGCTATATTGACCAATTTCAAATTTATACTGGAAAAGCCAACAATACAGTCGAAAGGAATTAGGTCCAAGAATCGTTAAAAACCTTACACGTGACTTAGTTGGTAAAGGTTACTTTGTATATTTTGATAACTTTTTTACGTCATTTCCTTTATTGAGAAGACTACAGCGCGACAAAATTTATGCAACTGGAACAATCAGAAAATCTAGAAGAATCATTCCAAAAAATTTCAAACCTAACAAGCAGCTCAAGCGAGGTGAATATGATTGGATGACGACGCATGACGGTATATCATATACTTGTAATTCAAATATTTCATTAGGTAAGCATTGAGTACTTAAAGGAAAAATAAAAAAAGTATCATCTGTTATGAATTGGATGTCGTGCTCTGATGGAGGAAATTTTAAAAGATAATAACACCTATTAGCCATATATTAGGGCCTTTAGCAGATTCCAATGAAGTGGAAAATACCGATACCTTAAAGTTTAAACGATGAGTGTTCATCAGGATGTTTAAAAGATATTTTATAACAAACTGCCGATGTTACATCTTTAGATCTTAGATAATCACTAAGAATTTCTCCACTGCAGTGAGAATCCAATCCGCGAACAAAAAGATGAGCTAACATTTGGGTTACTTTTATGGAATTCTCGATTAAAACTCCTTTAATACCACATTGTTTCCTTTTTTGTTTTTATCTTTAGTCACAAAAGTCAAGTCCTTTTCTTAGACATTCCTAACTTAATTTTTTCTATGTTGACGGTAGCAGAAGCTGCTGATCTTGTTACCATTTTGCTACCGCACGGCAACGAATGCTTGTTGGATTTAATCACTTTTGCTAATTCGTGGTTTATTACTTTTACTTCTGATATATTTACATTCTTTATCGCCTCGGCAACACGTTGTAGCTAGCGGACAGCGAAAATTTTATTATTGTAATAAACGTTTGTCAAATCGCCATTATTACCGCGATAGAAAAGATAATTAGTTGATTTTTAATATCTTGACAATACGTCGTAATTTGCTAATGTTTTCGGAATATTTTACTTTACGTAAGAAATGTGGGAATGTTTGTGATTGATATTTGAGTAAAGGTTGAACAGGAAAAGGAAACATATATTAGGGTGTAAAAACAGGTGTACTGCTGAAACTGGCGTGACGAATTGTTGAAAATTTCTATACGCGCGCTCTTTACGACGGAACAGCGTGAATCCGAAGGGATCTTTATTTGGTACGTTGAAACTTGAGACCTAAATGTAGCGCTCGTTACGGACGAATGCATATTTTTAAAATTAAGATGTCGTTCAATAACTTATATGAAACTGTTCCAACGTAATAGTTTTTTTGTTTTTTTATTACTTTTGAAAAACGGGGTGGTTTTTCGGGCGTAGATATAGTTAGTTTGAAATCGAAGGGGAAGGGAGTTGCTGTTGAAATTTTGATTCAGCCGGATGCTTTGATTTGTTTTAATTAGAATGTGTAACCTGAGATAGGGGCGCTGCATTTTTCTAACGCACCCAAACTAGTACATCGGTCACGATGTTATGATTTATTTACTACTTATGAGTTTTTTGTGTCAGTTAAGTAAAATTATTTATCTGCAAACTAATTTCTCTTTATATGTAATTTATTGTAAGTTTACGTATGTATTTTCTGCTTTAGTAGTCACTAAACAATTCTGTACGTGTAAATTCTTTGTCTACTTTCTTTTGTTCTTGCCTTTACCTTATTATCACCTGTGCAATTTTACAGTTGTTGTATTTTATATGTACCGTAACTTGCCTGATTGTTTTATGTGCTGATTTACTTAAAAACCGGCATGATTGCTTTTAAAGGGCCACATGTTTGGTATTAAGATTTTCATTCTGATTATTTATGACATGAGGGTGGCTCTGACTACATGGTTCTTTATTGTGTTTATGTACAACTGAACTGCTTTTTATTTATTTTTCTCTTAATGTTATAATGTTGTACGCACTTTAACCTGAATTAATGGTGTTTTGTTATATATTTAACCCTTTCGTTGATTTTTTTTGTGTTATTTGACTTATTATTGTACTTGTGCAATTACTTATGTATGAATAAAGTGGGTTTTATTGGTGGTTTTTTCCCACAATCGTACATTAACGGGTTGAACCATCATTGCGCAAAGCTCGTTAATTTGAGTAGTCTCATTGTTTACCTTAGGTTTGCGAGTAATTAAATATCAGACTTGTAAATAAATTCTAATATTTTAATTATTGTCAGAAAAGACAAGGAATTTACACGTACACAATCGTTTAGTGACTACTAAAGCAGAAAATACATACGTAAACTTACAATAAATTACATATAAAGAGAAATTAGTTCGCAGATAAACAATTCTATTTAACAAACTGACACAAAAAATTCATTAAACAAAACCTTATAAAGGCAAGAAATTAATTTGAGTAATAGTAACATTATTGTCAGTAAAGTCAAGATAAACCACTTAGCGATTGTTTTGTTCTTGAATTTTCATTCTTGCAAATAAGTTCAAATAACACTTTTCAAGGTAGGGTACCTGGGAGACACTACAACTTACGCCAGTGATATTATCTTGCGATTTATTCGAAATATTAAATTTAACATTATTCGTGGGAACTTTCAGTGACTGATGTTCTAATATGATTATTTTGTGTCGTAATAGTCGTATAGTATTTCTTCCCAAAATAGCAGGGTTTAAAACACACTGAATTGTAAATTCGTCCATACTTAAGTCTGATTGATATGTCTTATATGTTATTGCATTTGATACTGTTATTACCTTAGCTGTTTCAGTACAACTTGGGTGAGAATGATGGGCTTTTTCACTACCCGATTACAGTATAAGCAATTTAATTTAATACTTTTATGGTCTACAATTTGCATAACTGACTGTCATATTAAACATCAATAGGCAATATTTCAATTTTAGGAAAATGATAACTATATTTTAGTAGGTCATAGTCAGACGTGATAAAATTAATTGCTATCACGCGTATGTCATTATTACTATCAAAGTAAAAAGTTTAGTCACCTGACTTTAAACGTTTATATTTCGAAAACTATTAGGCCGATTTTAATCAAACAACTTGCATCATAATCGATATTTATTTCCGTGTATGTGAACGTAATCTGATATTTTTTGTTACATTTAGCTAAGTACTAGAGCGAAATACAAGGTGTGTCCGGAAAGCAATACAATTTAAAAAAAAGTAGATATAATGAAGGTATTACAAATGTCTACCCACGGTACGTATCCTGGAAGGTGTCAACAACAACCTCTACAGGAGCCCTCGTCACGGCGTTTTTGATAGCTTCAATCGACCCAAAACGGACTATTTTCATGGCGGATTTGATTCTGGTAGCGGCAATCTCTTTTTTCTACTCGGACGACCCTTTTTTGCAGTCTGTCTAGCACATCGACGTAGGAAACAGCGGTCACGCTTTGGTCTTTAGGAACGAACTCGTTATGAACCATACCCTTGGAGTCGAAAAAGACGATCAACATCATTTTCACCTTCGATTTTCTCATTATTGCCTTTTTCGGTTTGGGACGCCGGTGTGGCGTTTTGTTTCTGGGTCGTATTCAAAACACCATGTGTCATCCCCGGTAATGACATTGTTCAAAAAATCAGGTTCAATTTTAACATGTTCAAGAAGTTTAGTCGCAACAGTCACCCGACGAATGTTCTAGTCGTCCGGCAACACCATGGGAACCAGTTTCGTACACACTTTTCTCATGTTCAATTTTTCGGTCAAAAGCTCGTGCACCGTTGTTTTGGGAACGTTGAGATTGTCTGCAATCATCCGGATACTTAATCGACGGTCAGATTTCAGCTCAGAACGCACGCGGGCCACATTGTCGATGGTTGTGTTGGTTGACGGTCGTCCACTGCGGAATTCATCAGAAACCTCTTCATGACCATCCTTGAACGTTTTCAACCACAACGAAACTTACGAATACTAAAGCGCATTGTCCCCGTACGCTTGCACAAATATTTGGTAGGTCTCCGCAAGAGATTTTTCCTGTGAATAAAACTTTATCGCGTAGCGTTGCTCGAGAGACGATTCCATCGCGTTTCGTGACACAGACACTATCAGGGGTGCGCGAAAATAGCGATCCATACGCTACAACTGCTCGGAGCAGACTGGCACAGGTATCGTATTAATGCTGAGAGTCCGCTCCACCTAACCCAACCGGTCAAAGCGCGCTGCGGCCATTTTTAGTACCCGCACAAAAAATTGCATTGCTTTCCGGATACACCCTGTATATTCGAGAAACACCACTCTTCGCGTAAGACCAATCTTTATGAATTAATAACTCAAACACTAATTAATGAATTGCCTCCATTTTTAGGCATATGCCAAAGTACACCTTTCATTATATATACTATAGTAATAACGCTCTGGGTTCAAACCTTTATATGTCCTCACTTAACATAGTATTTTGGCTCACTAATAAATAATATATTGACTTAAATTGAAGTTACGAATATGTGTATAAATTTTTTATCCACTCGCTATAGTATATGTGTGCTGCCTCTCCTAAATTAAAAACGGTTGCGATTTGCCATCCTTATTCAATAACAGCACCTTTTTCAAAACCGCATAATCGTTTAATCACGAGTATATTTTTACATTTATGTTATTCTGGCAATCCCTTAATGTTACGACAAAAAAAAGTTTACTTACTTCACGTCGTGAGAATTGGTCATGTTTGCCTGTTTGTGCTATTTATATGCAAATGAAACCAATTTGTTACTATTTCGTTTTGGTATAAGGTTCAGAAAGAATCGTACTACTTAATTCTCGAATTTTATTGATTTGCACTGGAAAATAAAATATTTACGAGCGTGTTGAAAAATGATACGATTTGTAATCCTATTTTATAAATAAACAGTTTTAAAACTAAACAATTAGAATTTACATATTTTAACAAAAGTATATCAATTGTTATATAGCAAAAAACTTTAGGCAAACCGGCCCAACCAATTTTGTAAAGTAAACCTTCAAAGTGAAGTGACTAAACTTTTTACTTTGTTAGTAGTTTGAGTATTACTTGTTGTTTTGTTCAGTTTATATGTGAAAATTCAACTATTCCGATATACGAAAGATTTTCAAATTCTGACAAATATGACATGTGATCTTGTTTATTTAAACAGGTAGAAAATAAATAAAAATTTTGACGTGATTTGGTTTAAACATTCTGGTCCTAATTTTGTGAAATTCTACTGTTGCATTTATAGGTCTCCTAATGACAGCAATTGTCAAGACTTCTTCGATATCTTGCGATATCTCATTTGTAGGCGATTTCAATGTTCATAACTCTAATTGGCTTCAGTTTTCATCTACTACAAATCCCGCTGGTCATAGTGCAGAAACATTTGCTATTTCATGTGATCTCACACAAATGATTTCTGAACCCACAAGAATCCCTGATAACCCTAACCATACTCCACATCTTCTGGATCTCTTTCTTACATCAAACACTCTTGTTTATAAAACTTCCGTTCTTTCGCCTTTAGATCTTTCCGACCATTGTCTAATAAAAATCATTTCTACTGTACCTAATTCCACTGTTGTTCGCAAAACCGATAGAGCCTTGTGGTGTTTTAAGTCAGCTCGGGATTTCTTTGCAACCTTTCCATGGCGTGAATATTGTTTTAAGTCGTCCTCTTCTTCGGACATCTCTCTTTCAGTATCTGAAGTCATCCTCATGGAAATGGAGTTGTACATTCCCAAAAAACAGTACCGTATAGGTTATTCGCGTTCCCAACCCTGGTTCAATAAGGCTTGTGCTGATGCAATATCTTTAAAAATAAATGTTACATTAAATGGAAATCTAATAAATCGGTCGACAGTCATGTAGAATACGTTGGTGCTAGAAATATCTGCAAAAGTGTCATCACTAAAACTAAAAAGTTGTTCGAACAACGAAAATGCAATGAACTAGCTACATCTCCTTTAGGCAGTCGTAAATTTTGGTCTTTAGCTAAAGCCATTAGTAAAAACTTTGAACATCTTCATTTCCCCCTGACATCTATTGACGGATCGGTAGTTGCTGATTCTGTAGACAAAGCCAACGTTTTTGTGGATTTGTTTGCATCAAACTCGTGTCTCAATGATTCTGGAAAAGATGTGCCCTAGTCAACTCTTCTTCATACGCTATGAAACCAATTCATTTTCGGTACAAGCTCTTGGAATCGATCATCAGTAGGCTTGATCTCAATAAGGAGACTGGCCCAGACGGTATCCCAGCTATTGTCTTAAAGAAATGTTCCCCGAACTAGTACCAGTCCTATCTAAGCTCTATACGATCTCTATGTCTTCTGGGAATTCCTTCATCATGGAAGTTAGCAAATGTTCAACCTATTCCCAAAAAAGGCGATAAGACCGATCCCTCAAACTACCGACCAATTGCCATCACTTCCATTTTGTCTAAAATCATGGAAAAAGCCATCAATCAGCAACTGCTCACGTTCCTTGAAACTAACAAACTCCTTAGTGACCACCAATATGGGTTTAGGCAAAGTCGTTCAACAGGCGATCTTCTTTCATATGTGACCCAAGTTTGGAACAATACAGTAGAGCAGTCCGGTGAAACAGTTGTAGTCGCTTTAGATATCTTAAAGGCATTTGACCAAGTTTGGCATAAGTGTTTACTTGCCAAACTCACCTCGTTTGGGTTAAATGATACGCTCATCAACTGGGTTTCTAGTTTCCTTGATAAAAGACGAATACGTGTCGTAGTTGATGGCTTTTTTCAAAAGAAGTTAGCATTAACGCGGGCGTACCACAGGGATCCGTTATAGCGCCTACACTTTTTCTGCTGTACATAAATGACCTTATTTCTTCAACAACTAACCCCATCCATTGCTTTGCTGACGATAGCACTCTTCACTGTAGTTCATCTCAGTCTACTCATAGTGATAATCCACCTTCTATGTCAAATCAAGAAATTAAAGCTGAAATGGCAAATTCAATCAACAAAGACATTCAACGTATTCTCGAATGGGAAGCAATAATCTAGTTAAATTTAATGCTAACAAAACTCAGTGTTGCCTTATGTCCGCCAAAAAGATCGATCATTTCCTGTTGTAAGTATGAATGGCTCAGTTCTTAAGTTTTCAGACTCTATTACTCTGTTGGGTATGACTGTATCTTCAAATCTCTCATGGGTTGACCATCTTCTGTCAGCTACCAAAACAGCTGCTCGTAAAATAGGCTTTTGTACAGATCTAAGCAGTACTTTACCTCTCGACAACTCCTTCTGCTGTATAAGGCCCAAATTCGGCCTCATCTGGAATATAATTCTCACCTTTGGTTAGTGCTCCCCAATACGCTCTCGATATCGTTGATCGTATTCAAAAGAGAGCGATTAGGCTTATAAATGACCCGTTCTTAACTTCTCACATACAGTCCCTTGAGCATAGAAGGATGGTTTCAGTTCTTTCTTTGTATTATCGTTATTACAACGGCTATTGTGCTGCTGAATTATATTCTTTGATACCATCTCGGGCTATCTTTGCGAGAAACACTCGGTTCGCTCATTCACATCATCAGTATACAGTACAAATCTCCACTTGTCGTACCAAACGGGCGCAATCCACATTTTTTTACATGGCTTCTAAACTCTGGAATGATCTCCCTAGTTCCTGTTTTCCTCTCACTCTTATGATATGAGAAAATTTAAGGTAGCTGTTCATAGGCATCTGTTGGCCATTCATTATCCGTCTATCCATCCTCCTAAGTGTTCCTGAGTGCTTTAGCACGATAGGCCTAATTTAGCCTGTTCAGGTCCACAATCATAAAAAAAAAGAAAAAACAGAAAACTCACATTCAACTTTTAATAACAAGATATTTTAATACACTTATGACGATACAATTAGTATCTCAGAGATCATGACTGGTGGTAATTTAATAAGAGTAGATATCAACGAATCAGTAGACTTTCACAGTTTTGCGGGCCTAGCACCAGTGGCGGATTTAGGAATCGAAGCGCCCCTAGGAACAATATTTCTGAGCACCCACCCCTAGACTTAAGACCGTCCAAATAGAAAATAAAAGGGAACATTAATTTTTACATATTTATTAATAATCAAAATAATAAATGAAACATAAACAAAAATAAAATTTAAACACTACCATCACAATAATTTAAACTCGGCAAAAAACAAAAATATAGTAAAAATATAATAATAATATATAGTAAATAAATCATAATAAACGGCAAGTATTTTGTATAGGCCTGGAACACAAAAGCATACAATGGCAAAATTTAAAATTTTTATCTTGCTTTTTGCATCGAAAATTGTTTAATCAAGGTTATATAATCAAATTTGTTACCGTAGAGGATATCAGCGTTTATATTGAGTATTGCTACCTAAGATAAGATTTTATTCTTTTTAGCACGGAAAATGACCGTTCTGCTGAGCAATTCGTAAGAACTATGCTTAAAAAAGTTCTTAAAGCTACATATACATTGGGAGATATTGCTTGCAATGTCCATGTGGAAGATATTTGCTCATATTTAATGGAGTATTAGATGAATTTGCGGTTTTGAGTAGACCTTGAAACTGAAGCAATTTACTCGCTAATGTCGGTTCTATTTCATAATTATATACAGATTATAGAATAGCTGACCGTTCTGAATTAAAAAAATTCAGATAAACTAGTATATACATCAATCTCTGTTACAAAATCGATGTTAACAGCCTGAAAATACTGATTAACCTTATTGCATCGTTCTAAAATATCTCTCCAAAAGTTGACCAGAAATGTAATTTCTGACGAATTCAGTTTCATTTGAATTTTTCACAGATTTTGTATTGGGTGTCACAAAACTCCCCAATTTTTCTCAACGACTTGTTGATGCAGAAAAATAATTGTATGTATTTTGTACCAAATTAAAAAAACGGCTTCAAGTAATTTTCCAGATTTGTGGCCAGGATTTGGACAAAACGTTAAAAACGGCTTAGCAGCTTCACTGTTTTCAGTTTACATACCTTACAACAAAAGAAAGTTTATCAATATGAGCAATATCTGGAGTCCAATCAATTATTATTGAATAATATTTTGCTTTTTTAATTCCATGACGAATTGGGCTTTCCATTTTGTTTCCCAGTAAAATTATAATACATATAGTAGACGACCAGTAAGACACAGTGACATCATGTATGTCTAATTATGCAATGAACCAAATTTTTCTTCATGACCACGAAATGGTAAAGCCTTACTCACAAGTTGTTTTATTACTAAAAGTACTCTTTTGAGGACATTCGTGCAGTATTTCATTTCAACGTCAATGCAAAATTCCTAGTGAACGTTTAGAGTTTTCAAGTTTTTCTTACGCGTTAAATATTTCAATGCAAATTCTTTTAAACGGAAGTTCTCGTGTGAGACAAAAATTTTTTCAAATTTACTATTTGTTAAAGGTAAATGATTGGCTAATTTTAATTAAACCACTGAACACTGCGCTGAATATGATTTGATACCGAAATTCGTGTCCCTTCAAAGGTTTTTGCTAAAGATTGTTTGTTAAACATAGCTTTAGAAATTCGTGTACTTAAAAACTTATTTTTCCATAGAAAATTCGATCAACCTTTAAACACACAGGGCTAAGTCAATTTTTGAATTAAATAACTATTCTTTCAGCTTGATGGTACAAAATATTTATTAGAATTAAAATTATATTAAATATGAACCTTTATTTTGTTATTAAATCATCTTTGCTAATTTTTACGCTACGCGTTTGACCTGAGTTACTACTGACTTGATTACAGCATTTTCACTTAGTTGATCATTTAAGCAAGGTCAGAACCAGATTTTTATTTCGTACAATTTAATTTGTAAGTATTCTTGAAGACAGATAATGTAAGTATTTAAAATTAATTAAATATAATGAAAATTTAAACGATTTAACATAAAGCAGATTAATTCTAGAGTTACATGTTTATCATTAATACCTACATCAAGATTTAAACGTCATTCTAACATAGAAAACTGTTTCGTTTAACATATTTTATTTTAATAGTTTATTATAAAAATGGCTATTATCCTAAAATGTATTAATAATTACTACATTTCTTTAATTTCATGTTTATTATGACCTCTATAATTTTATTACACGTGTTTTAAATGATTTTACCTTGAGAATAATAGTCACCTTCAACGTGTTAGTGAAAATATACAGAATTACCTAGATAGTTAACATTTTCAAGATTTTCAACATTTAAACATCAAGGATTAAGGCATTATGAAAATCAATGTTTATGTATAATTAAATCATAATATATATCTAATAACATTCTATTGTAATATTCTATAACTTATTAAATACTAGTTACTTAATGAGTTTTAGTTACATTACTTAAATGTAAAGTCAATGTTTATATTGATATACATAATACAAAATTTACTGAAGCGAATTAATCTTCATTCAGTATACTAAAACATACAAAAATTGCATTTAAAAAGTAAATGATAATTAATAGCACATATTACATGATACTCAAAATTTTTTTTACACGGATTTAAATAACGTGTACTTTGTAGAAATAAAACCAATAGATATTGATTAGATCTAAAATTTAGACAAAAGACTTGTCAGTTTTCGAGTTTATATAAAACCAACTCGGTTTATAGATATCTAAAGGTGCATATAAAATAGAATAGATCGCAGTTTTTAACATGGTATGTCGCCATTGAGGTTCACCTAATAAGCATGAAATTAGCCTATTATACGAATCTCTAGTCAGAAAGTACCATCTATTAATTGTGAGTTTGTCAATTTGAATCAGGTCAATCTGTAAAATGTTACTAATACTATAAAATTGAAGCATATATCTATCATCGTTATCATGCGACTTGAGCATAAGTTGTACCTAGAGTAAGTTCACTATAAAATTTTCGTCAGGTTTCAGTTGCTCAAGATCTCCAAGATTGCTGATCCTATTGTAACATTGATCATTCTACTCCATTTCTCCGATAATAACTAGATTAATTTAACAAAACTAGTTTCTCTATGTTGTCTCCTTGAGACTCTACGTAATATTCAGTTACAACCGTTTCTACACAATATACGGATCGTTGTCAATCTGATTCATCATCTTATATCCTTGATACATGGAAGTCATTACTCTCGTTATTTCGCTCTGATCAAAAATTAATTCTTCTCGTTTGTACATCGTGCTCAATTCTCTCATTCTCTCTTCTCTCACTTTCTCTGTTTCTCGTTTCTTCGTCTTCTCTCGTTTCTCTCATTTTCTCGTTTTCTGCTTTGTCTCTCTTCTCATGTTCTCTGATTTTCTCGTCCTTCTCTCGTTTTCTCTGATTCTCATTCTCACATTCTCTCGTTTCTCTCGTATTCGTCTCGTTTCTCATTTTCTCAATTCTCTGTTTAGTTTCTCTCTGAATTTCTTCGTTTCTCTCATTTCTTCTGTTCGTTTCTCGTTTCTCTCTATTTGTCTTTCTCCGTTTCTCTTCGTTTACTATTAAATAACATTCTGTCATTTCTCATGTTTACATCTCTAGTTTCTAGTTTGTAAAGTGAGGGTAAATGAAAGTAAGAGATATCTACTATTTTTCTTCGTTGCAGTTGCAGTTTATCACGTCCGCCAAATGAACACGATGTTATCTTAGATTACGGTATGATAACCTTTTAAACAAGTTAATTTTAACAGTTCTGTTATAGTCTAATAGGCAAATGACAGCGAACTATCTTAACATCTCTACCAAACGAAATAACGTATGAAGTTGATGCACCTGGGTATGGTATTTTTCGTATAATTTTAACAGAACCGATATTGTTATAGTTCTTTATTTACAGTAGATATACAAAATGCGAGTATTTTAACGCCGCAAGTATTTCCAATTCATGAATATAATGTTCTAGATGACTATCAAAATGTTCAGAATATCAGTTTTAGCCAAACCATTGGGAATACAATTCGTCAGATCACGATTTTAATGTATTAGAAGCTACGGAAGTATTTCTAGAAGAATTGCTGATTAAAATGTTCTTTGAAGGTAATAGAGGAAGGCAGTCTTGCTACAATTAATACGATTAAGTCTGAAACACATTGGAAAACTAGATAAAGTTCTAAACCTTCCAACTATATATGATATATATATATATATATATATACATATATTATATATATATATATATATATATATATACACAGAGAGGAAGTTCAGAGTAGTTGCTCTTCCACTTACCCTTTGTGTGCATATAAAGAATTCGTAAATACGTAAGCAATGTAAAACTTTACTTGTTTATTAGTGGGTAAGTTCGGCAGTAAACAATATATAGCTTTTCAGCTTTCAAATGGACTTTACTTTGGGCAAATGATTATTAAAATGAAACCTTACCATATGCCTTCTAAATGTAGTAAAACCTAAAGGTTTTATAGATGAAGGTATGCTATTCCACAGAAAGATCGCTTGTACATGGTGGTTTAGCGTGTTGGTATAGCCAAAAGATCCCTGAATCTCAAATTTAAGTTAGTTCGATAGGAAGTTTTGTTATACAGATAAGGTGGATATTGGTATAAAATACTTAGCTTTCGGATTTTTTAATGGTGTATTTTCGTATTTATATTATACAAATCTAAACGTTTAGATTTGTATAACATAAATACAAATATGCACTATTAAAACATTCAAAAAGCTAAGTATTTTGAATATGTGTAATAATGGTGAAAGTTTACATTTTCATGTGGAGATCGATTGTTTATTATTTGATAAGAGTACTGCAGAGTGCAATATTAGCCTATGTTTCATATTTAACCACTTGACATCCGACAATGTCTAGGATATACCATGTATGTGCTTAGGCAAGCATTTTGCAAACGTTGCACTTTCTGTACACTTTTTACATCTAAACACGATCCGTACACCACGTCGCCGTAATTTAAATGTGATAGAACAAAAGATTCACATAACATTTTAGAGTACTGTTTAAACTTTGCAGACATGCACCAAGATTCAAGCTGTAAACATCAAATAAAGTGGGCTCTAGGATAGAACCCTGTGGAACACGGAAAGTAACATTTAAGTAACCTGAGATATTATTGTTATAATATAATGCTTGTTTACAATTGCTAAGATAATTACAAAACAGTTTTACAGATTGAGGGGACAGCCCAAAAAATGAAAGTATGGCAAGAAGTAACTCTTGGTTGATTGTATCAAATGCTTTTGTCAAATTGATTAATATTAAAACCGTAGCTAACTCGGTGTTTATAGCTGAAAAGATGTTATCAGTGACATGATTGATTGTCTAGTAAAATATTACATGTTTTCAAATTGTACACCTTTTTGAACGAGATAACAGGCGAAATTTTCCAATCAAGAGGAAACACCTACCTCAATACATTTTACTATACATTCTCTTAAATGTCTCTGAATATTAAACGAATTGTCCCTATAACTGTTAAATGCATTCGCGGCTACTTGTATTTTCTGCCGTAACACCTCAACAGAATTAATTTCTTCACGATACACCACATCCTTCAAGTTTTACCATAGTGAGAAGTCCAGGGGGTTTAAGTCTGGACTTCTCGGTGGCCAACTAAATTGACTCTCACGGCCAATCCACCAATGAGGAAAATTTTCATTTAAATAATGGCGTACTGGCAAGGCAAAATGTGCACCGTCGTGCATAAAGCACCTACTATCTTTTAAAGCGAGTGATACATAATCTAAAAGCTCGTTTAAATTATGTTGAAGAAAGTTTAAATAAATGAATGAAATTAATGCATGAAACTTAATTCAATATTTATGTACTTATAATCTTATCGATCCAAATGTAGTAATTGCTATAAGAATCTTTTTAACATTACCGGTGACAATTGCTAGCGGCGAAAGGAGTTTTTCGAAAGTGAAAATAAAAAATTATTTGCAATCAACAATGAGTCAAAAAGGGTTATCAGACTTATCTATTATTAGTATAGAAAAGACAATTTGCTTTAAAAGAAGCATGGAAAGCAAAATTTATTTAAATTTTTCATAATAAGAGTGTTTTAATAAATATAAGTATTCATTAGTATAAATGACTATTCACGTTAATTTATCAATCAAAGTTTATTCCAACTTTTTAGTATGTATTCATTAATAAGTATAAATATGTATTCATGTTAATTTAAGTTCCTGCTGACTTAATTTTCCGAAACACAATTTACTTATTTCACATTTGCTGTTTTAATTAAGGTAAAATTACTTCAAAGAAATTACAGTTAATAAGAAGTTAGGGGGCGGAAAAATTATTTTCGCACACGGGCGACAGCTACCTTAGAAACGGTCCTAAAGACTGTACTGGTATGCATAAACTGATCTATCTACAAGACCTAAAATTGGACGTATTTATTCCAATGATACTCAAAGAAATGTTGGCATTCGTACTGTTTAATGGCGCTAAAAGCTGACACAGTAAACTGACATGTTAATAAAACTGCCTAGGCCTAGAAAAATAAATCACAGAATACATAATTACAGCTTAGGATATTGTTAAAATGCTTGTTAACTGTATGACTAACAAACAGAAGCACATGTCCAAATTCTTTATTCACAACCACAAAAACTCACACTTAATTTGATTGAATCCTGAATGAAATATTCGTTCCCTAGAAGTGTCCACTTAAACTGCAGGAGGTACAAATATTTTGGCTTTGTGAACTAAAGATCTCTTTGTGTTCACTAATCTACTTGACACGGTATTCAAACACATAAGATTTTTACAGATTTGCACTTTTAACAATGTTTTTATAAAAGGATTTACAGATTTATGTCTAATCTCAGGAAGCGTTCCTATTTTACACAAATAATTATTATAATAAATTCTATTATAGGCATATCCAATAGCATGACACGTTAAGTACATGATTCTAGATAGATTTACAATATAAAATTCATTACTATAAAAACACTTTTTCAAAAATGTATATAACGTTAATTATGTAATAACTGAATCCAAGTTGAAAGAGTCTAATTTATGTGTAATACTGTGACAGCATGGCCATTTAAGTGTTTAAATGTAGAGAATCAGTAAAGTTGAACAATAGAAATTAAAGTAAGAAGTGCGTTGTCCGTTTACTTTAGTCTTAATTAAAATTTGAGAAATGCACCTACATTCTTTCTTGTGTTTCATCTACCATATGCTTCTTTTTGAAATAGGCACCAAAAAACTTTTCATTTTGGAATGCTGCATGAAGTATTGCTGAATAGTTTTGAATGAGTAGATAGGTACTAATATAGTTTTGAATAATGCTGCTGCGCTCATTGGCACTAATTTTAGCAAATAAACGCTAATAAAATTTAGATATCAGATGTAAAAGCATTTTTTACTTTTAATAAATATTCAATTTCGTCGGCTTTTTAATTAATGACTAAATTTGATTGGTTGTCAAGCGTTGTTGTTAAACCCGATGTATTTTATATCCTACTAATATCTCGACCTTTATTTAAGTGCTTGCTGGATGATATAAGCTATAATTTTAAGGCGGCTACTAGATAGTGCTCTAGAATTCAAGACATGATGATGCAGATTAGAAGTTTTGAACTTTATATACGCTTTTATGTATATGTTCGTTATGAATATTTAAGTGAAGTATTTACCTAAAATATAATATTGCTCTGTGTCAATGGTGGTCAAATTTGGGCATACCGTTATTGAAGATTTTGCGTTTTTACACTAGAAACGATATTTCAAAAACTTATTTCAATTTTTACCATTACTGTGCTTACGACGTTTTTTGACCTTAAATGCAAAATTTGTTAAATTAAATTAATATGCAATAAATGTGAATGATTACAAATACTTATCTTTTTTAGGTTTTAAATCGTGTATTTTAAGACAAAATTTATACGTCAGGATAAGTAAAATTATTGCGGTTAGTAAGAAAACATTATTAAAAAATTCAATAAGAGTATCAGAAAAAAAAAGACAAAATATGAAAACGCTATGAAAAAGACTGCTATATTAATTAAACATATTTGAAATTTAATTTAATATTAATAAAAATTACCCAGCGCCGCGCCGTAAGCTTAGGCGGACGCCTGTGTTTAAAATGTATTGTGACGCGGTTACTAAGCTTATAGAAGGTTAATAAAAATATTTTAATATTAGTAGAAATAATAGTAAATCAATTTGTACAAATTATAGATTAAGTAACAATTAAATAAACATTAACCTAAAAAAGGTCAATAATTGTTTATCACAATAAGGAGCACGATTTATAAAAGTTTTACACATCGAGCTTTAATTTCAGACAACTTTGGTACTTTTTAACAAATTCAATATTACTGACTCAATACATATCATTGTCAGATCAATAAAAGGTTCTTGAAGCATTCTAGTCCTAAGGTGGTTCTTGATCAAGCTAAGTTTAGAGAACAATCTCTCAGCGAAACAACTCAAACAGGCAGCGTCAATATTATTAATGCAATTAAAGTATTAGGAAAATAAATTTGTAGATTATTTTGTACCAAATAACTTAAAAATTGAAAGGGGCCACTGTTTTTTTCTAAACTACAACTAAGATAGATCTGTATTATAAGTGTTTTGTAACTGTGGTTTCCTATTAGTGGAGTTGATCGGCCTATTTCCACAGTTTATGCTTTTTGAGCGCGACGTTTCGGAAGCGGACTCTGCTTCCGTCATCAGGCTTAGTCCTGAGAACGACTGTTCTCGCACTTGAGTCGAATTCATATGTTATATATAATTTTTTCCCAAACACTTGACTACTCTTAGATTCGAACCTGGTATCTTTCACTTACTAGTCTGACACCTTTGCCACTGAGCCACGGAGTAATCCAATATATATATATTTTAAACTTAAACTTTTTCGTGGTTGCGCAGAAGTTTATTGCGCATGTTGCGCAGTAACTTCTTGCGCAGGTGTATTGCGCTTAAGCTCTTCGCGCATTATTGGAATTCATGGGTTTCATTTCTACACTAGCTTGGATTACAGGATTTTCTGCTAGTGCGATGTATGCGGCTTCTTTGAGTTTTCGACGAGTTGTGTTCCCGTCCTTTGCCACTATCTGTATGTTATCCCAATGGATATGGTGGTCTCCGTTCCAGACATGTTCGGCGATTCTTGATCTTTCTATTTTGCCCTTGCGGACGTTGTTCTTATGTTCCTGTGTTCTCACTTTGAGTGGTCTACTGCTCTCTCCTATGTATGCTCTGCCGCATTCGCATGGTAGGTTATATACACAATTCTTGGAATTCTGATCTTCATTGTATGGTTTGGTTTTGGTTAGTATTTCCCTGAGCGTTCTGGTCGATTTAAAGGCAGCGCGTATCTTGTATTTGCAGCCTATCCTTCGTATTTTGTCTGAGGTACCTTGTATATATGGTATTATCGCTGTATTCTAGGTATCATCACACCCTTATCGGGAAAAACTGAGTCTGTGGTCAAGAATACGCCGCACTTCGTGGAAACCATCAGAAACTTCCAACCAAACCGCGAAGAAATACTGGTAAGCTTCGACATTGTGAGTCTATTCACAAATGTGCCTACCGATAAGGCACTAACTATCATAAGAGACAAGCTGGAAAATGATGAAACGTTAGACGAACGCACGCAACTCTCGGTAAACACAATAATAGAACTTCTAACAATATGCATTAGAACTACATATTTCTAGGTAGAAGACAAATTCTATCAACAAGAGTTTGGGATGGCGATGGGTTCCTCACTATCACCCATAGTGAGCAATATATATATATATATATATATATATATATATATATATATATATATATATATATATATATATATATATATATATGGAAGACTTTGAAGACCAAACGATATCCGAATTCACAGAGAAACCAAGAATGTGGCTTAGATACGTGGACGATGCTTTCGTAGTTTGGTAACATGGCAAGCATAAGCTAGATGAATTCCTAGATCATCTAAATAGCCGCTCACCCTCCATAAAATTCACAATGGAATTGGAATCGGAACAAAAACTGCCATTCCTAGATATACTTGTACACAGGAATGACAACACTTTCACGACAAGTGTATACAGGAAACCTACCCACACGGGGAGGTACCTACACTACAACTCGAATCACCACAAAAACGTGAAGTTAGGTGTGGCAAAATGCTTGTACGATAGAGCAAAAACGATATGCTCAAAACAAGAGGACCTGAACAAAGAAAAAGAAAATATCGCTAGGACACTCAAAGAAAATGGCTACTCCGATCTAACAGCTAACCTAAACAGGGAAAGGGTAACCGAAAAAGAAGAACCTAAATATACAGCGATAATACCATATATACAAGGTACATCAGACAAAATACGAAGGATAGGCAGCAAATACAAGATACGCACTGCCCTTAAATCGACCAGAACGCTCAGCGGAATACTAACCAAAACCAAACCATACAATGAAGATCAGAATTCCAAGAATTGTGTATATAACCTACCATGCGAATGCGGCAGAGCATACGTAGGAGAGAGCAGTAGACCACTCAAAGTGAGAACACAGGAACATAAGAACAACGTCCGCAAGGGCAAAATAGAAAGATCAAGAATCGCCGAACATGTCTGGAACGGAGACCACCATATCCAATGGGATAACATACAGATAGTGGCAAAGGACGAGAACACAACTCGTCGCAAACTCAAAGAAGCCACATACATCGCGCTAGCAGAAAATCCTATAAGCCAAGCTAGTGTAGAAATGAAACCCATATGGATTCCAATAATGCGCTAAGAACTTAAGCGCAATACACCTGCGCAAGAAGTTACTGCGCAACATGCGCAATAAACTTCTGCGCAACCACGAAAGGTTTAATATATATATATATATATATATAAGTTCTATATATATATATATATATATATATATATATATATATATATATACATTGGATTACTCCGTGGCTCAGTGGCAAACGTGTCACACTAGTAAGTGAAAGGTACCAGGTTCGAATCTAAGAGTAGTCAAGTACTTTGGAAAAAATTATATATAACATATGAATTCGACCCAAATGCGAAAATAGTCCTTCTCAGAACTAAGCCTGATGACGGAAGCAGAGTCCGCTTCCGAAACGTCGCGCTCAAAAAGCATAAACTGTGGAAATAGGCCGATCAACTCCACTAATAAAATAGATCTCCGAATATATCTGCATCTTGGTTATCTAATTTTGACGACCAGCTATCGCAATTGCTGACGAAATTATATGCGTAGACGATCTTGATATAACATACTTATCGATTCACTCAGCTAAAGAGAACCTAGGTATCATTTTAACAACATATGGTATGCAGGAAATAATTCCAAACCCTATTCACATCCCCAATAATTCAAGTACTCTTCTGGATTTAATTCTTATTTCCAATCCAAATTCTATCTGCAGATCCAAAGCAGAAAAACTACCCCCACACTTCAATTTTGATCACCATTTGATATATTGTTTCTTAGATTACCTACCCAAAACCACGCAGGTCAAATAAACTAATCGAGTACCGCAATTCGCAGGGTATAGGTGAACCACTTTTTAAGCAATTAGCACTTGAGGTAAACTGGAACTGTGTAGAAACATTCGAATCATTAGGCGACAAGTTAGAGTATTTTGATAATTGTGTTATTGACTTATTTGATCAAACAGGGCCTTTAGTGAGTAAGGAAGTAACAAAAAACATATACCGTGGATAACTCCAAATATACGGCTAATGATGAAGTTGAGAGATAAGGCATTATCTGATTTTAAGCAATCAAAGTCTAATATATACTGCTCATATTACAAACAACTCCGCAATTTAGTAACTGCCTCTATCCGTAGAGAAAAGAAAGCATATATACAACATGATTAAATAAAATACAAAATTCAAATGGTCTCTTGAAAAACCTAAAAGCTCTAGACGTGCATAATGCCAATAAACATGGACAAATTCCAATATCTCTTTCTAACCTACGGGTATCAATCAATTCTTTATTAACTCTAGTTTACGTCTCCCTGCATCTTCTACTCTTACTAAGGATTACCAGACACATACTCACCCATCTGTCTCCCAGCTCCTTCGATTTCAATACATTACATCTACTGAAGTTATTTCGGCTATCAAATCCAATGCTGTGGAGTTGACACAATTTCGCTTGAAATGCTTACTCTACTGACGCTTTAACACATATAACTAATTTTTCTTTAAATAATGGAGAATTTCGTAGTATGTGGAAGTCAGCAATAATAATACCTATCTGTAAAAATGATACACCAACTTCATTCGCTGACTTTACGCCATTAAGCATCCTTCCTACGCTTTCCAAAGTATTAGAAAGACTTGTTACTGTCAATTAGAGCGTCATTCAGAGATGTTCAAAATTTCTCCTCCACAATTATCTGGCTTTCGTAGCAATCATAGTACAGCCAGTGTCCTAACAGACGTCACGGATAATATCTTAACAGCAGAAGATAA
The DNA here is from genome assembly GCA_036346205.1 of Vesta saturnalis. Classification (NCBI taxonomy): domain Eukaryota; kingdom Metazoa; phylum Arthropoda; class Insecta; order Coleoptera; family Lampyridae; genus Vesta; species Vesta saturnalis. The sequence goes on from JARFJB010000472.1 coordinate 865,648, forward strand.
ATCACGACTTACGCTACTAGCACACATAGATTTCTCAAAAGCATTTGAATCGATAGATCACAAACTCTCTCACGGCGTACTCAAATGGTTTAAAAGTTATCTCACAGATCGTGTACAAAAAGTTCACATTTACACGTCACATGGAATGAATTGAGATTATAGAGTCGTAAACAAAGGAGTTCCTCAAGGTTCCATATTAGGACCTTTACTTTTTAATCTATATATCTCATACATAATCAATACCTTTGAAGTCAGTACTATCCACAGCTATGCAGATGATGTACAGAGTTATTTTTCTTTTAACAATGCTACTATACATTTGTTTACTCAAGATTTACAACGCTTGTCCACCTGGGCAGACAACCATGCTTTATTAGTCAATCCTAAGTCGGCAATCATGCTACTTGGTACCGCCAAACAAACTAACACGCATAACCACATATTGAACTGCAAGCTTGTTCTTAATGGCACAAATCTGCAGATAACTACATATGCTCGAATGATTATAGACGCAAATCTCACATTCACCTCTCATATATCGAAACAAATGTCTACAGGGTATTCAAAGTGTAGTTGTCTGTATAAATGTAAATATGTACTTCCAAGTAACATTAAGCTCAAGCTCATAAACTCTTTAATCTTAACCTCTTTTGATTATTGTGATGTAGTCTATGGAAAAAGTTTAAGCGTGCAGGATAGTAACAGAATTCAGAAACTACAAAATTCTTGCATGCGATTTATAGTTAACTTCAACAAGCGTGAACACATCACTCCGACGTATGTAGAACACCATTTTAAAAATGGCAGATCGTCGTATATGACACTTTCTATGTTATGTACATAAAATCTTAACTTTGAACGAACCTGAATATTTATTTAACAAATTCTTAATCCCCGGTACCTCAGGGACAAATTTTTGCTTGATATTCCAGCTCACTGAACAACACTTTTTGAGAACAGTTTCTCCTACTCAGCACCATCGCCTTACTACAAGGCGCCAAATAAATTTAAAACCTAAGCTTAGCTTCATTTAAAAAACAAATTAAAAATTATATACTGTTCAATAATTATCGGAAAAATATGTAACGGTTCTTAGTCTAATTTAGTCTTGCATAATATCTACTATTAGTGTTAATATAATATATTAAGTTATACAAAATGTATTACAATTTTTATTTGTCTTGGTTGAATAAAGCAGCCTTTGGCTGAATTCCCGCCAATAATGAAGACTATTAATATAATGTATTGCTCCTTTTTTGAGTAGTCATTCTTGTATATATGGTCTTGTTAAGACAAGTAAATATAATATATGTGTATAGGTGGAAATGGAAACCTAATGTATTACTTAATTTAGTTTTGATATTTATTCCTCCGTTGTTTTGGTCTGTATGTTGAGTACTTTTCTTATTAAGTTGCATTTGCCAAGTAGTGTGGCCTTTTGCATCTTTGTGTACGATTTTTTTGTTACGCCCAAGATTTCTATCTGTTTGTGTAGACTGCATGGTATTTCTCTCGTTGCGCCAATTATTATAGGTGTAACCGCTACTTTATTTTGTACCCAGAGCTTGTGAATTTCCGCAGATAGTGGTAAGTATTTTCATATTTTCTTAGTATATTGCTCCTCGATGTTTTCTAGACTTGGGGTTGCTACATCAATCAGGTAAGTTAGTTTGTGTTTTCTGTCCCAATAGATTCATATTTCATCATTTTCGGACATAAATTTTGGGTCATCATTGTACGGATATTACTTATCAACTTGTATGTTATGTTTGCGGCTGATTTTCCAATGAACGATTTTTGCTACACTGTTATACAGGTTGATGTATTCCTTAGGTGCTAGAGTTTGGCATCCACTGATGAGGCGATGGATGCTTTCTGGCGTCTTATTGCACACGCGGCACTTATCTATAATGTTAGGCTCCTTTAATATGTACGTCCTATAGGAGTAGGAATGATTCTATCTTGGATAGCTATAATCAACCCTTCGGTTTCCTTAAATATGTCACTGTTAAGCCATTTACAGCTGGCATAGAAATATATGTGTTCTTTTTGGATATTGACCAGGTATTATCCATGAATTTGTTTTTCTCCCCACTCCAATAATTTTATTTCATCAGATTTCATGAATAACTGAGGGTCGAAGCTATTTTCGTTCAGTTTGAGAGGCGGATTATATGATTTTTTCACTAAAAAGTATATTCGCAACTCTTGGACTTGTTTGTTGTGCAAATTTCCTAAATCTATAATACCTAATCCCCCTTTGCTTCTTTTCTGGTGGAATCTTATCATGCTACTTTTTGGGTGATGTGAACGAAGTGTAGTACACAGCACCCGAAGCTCTCGCTGTAGTTGTTCCATATCGGTTTTAGTCCATGTGACAATTCCAAAACTGTAGGTAAGTATAGATATAGAAAACGTGTTTATGGTTTTCGCTGCAATATTGCCTGATAGCTGTGATTTTAGAATTAACGTCGCTCTGCGTTTCATCTCTTTGGTTAGTTGTTCTTTTCTTATGTTGTGTTCTATACCTCTCTCTTGCTGAATTCCGAGATTTTATACGTTTCATCCTTTTCCATACGTCTTATCTTCATTTTGTTCACTCAGCAAATATCCCTCATGTTGTTCCCATTTGCCCCATTTCATTGTAATTATTATTATTATTATTATTATCATTATTACTATTATTATTATTATTATTATTATTATAACTATTATTATTATAATTACCATTATCGTTATCGTTATCGTTATCGTTATCGTTATCGTTATCGTTATCGATATCGTTATCGTTATCGTTATCGTTATCGCTATCGTTATCGTTATCGTTATCGTTATCGTTATCGTTATCGCTATCGTTATCGTTATCGTTATCGTTATCGTTATCGTTATCGTTATCGTTATCGTTATCGTTATCGTTATCGTTATCGTTATCGTTATCGTTATCGTTATCTTTATCGTTATCGTTATCGTTATCGTTAACGTTATCGTTATCTTTATCGTTATCGTTACCGTTACCGTTATCGTTATCGTTATCGTTATCGATATCGTTATCGTTATCGCTATCGTTATCGTTATCGTTATCGTTATCTTTATCGCTATAGCTATTGCTATCGCTATGGCTATCGCTATCGCTATCGTTATCGATATCGCTATCGCTATCGGTACCGTTATCGTTATCGTTACCGTTACCGTTACTGTTACCGTTACCGTTACCGTTACCGTTACCGTTATCGTTATCGTTATCGCTATCGTTATCGGTATCGGTATCGGTATCGTTACCGTAACCGTTACCGTTACCGTTACCGTTATCGTTACCGTTACCGTTACCGTTACCGTTACCGTTACCGTTACCGTCACCGTCATCGTCATCGTCATCGTCATCTTCATCGTCATCGCCATCGTCATCGTCATCGTCATCGTCATCGTCATCGTCATCGTCATCGTCATCGTTATCGTTATCGTTATCGTTATCGTTATCGTTATCGTTATCGTTATCGTTATCGTTATCGTTATCGTTATCGCTATCGTTATCGTTATCGTTATCGTTATCGTTATCGTTATCGTTATCGTTATCGTTATCGTTATCGTTATCGTTATCGTTATCGTTATCGTTATCGTTATCGTTATCGTTATCGTTATCGTTATCGTTATCGTTATCGTTATCGTTATCGTTATCGTTATCGTTATCGTTATCGTTATCGTTATCGCTATAGCCATCGCTATGCTATGGCTATCGCTATCGCTATCGCTATCGATATCGATATCGCTATCGCTATCGCTATCGGTACCGTTACCGTTACCGTTACCGTTATCGCTATCGTTATCGATATCGGTATCGGTAACGTTACCGTAACCGTTACCGTTACCGTTACCGTTACCGTTACCGTTACCGTCACCGTTATCGTCATCGTCATCGTCATCGTCATCGTCATCGTCATCGTCATCGTCATCGTCATCGTCATCGTCATCGTCATCGTCATCGTCATCGTCATCGTCATCGTCATCGTCATCGTTATCGTTATCGTTATCGTTATCGTTATCGTTACCGTTACCGTTACCGTTACCGTTACCGTTACCGTTACCGTTACCGTTACCGTTACCGTTACCGTTATCGTTATCGTTACCGTTATCGTTATCGTTATCGTTATCGTTATCGTTATCGTTATCGTTATCGTTATCGTTATCGTTATCGTTATCGTTATCGTTATCGTTATCGTTATCGTTATCGTTATCGTTATCGTTATCGTTATCGTTATCGTTATCGTTATCGTTATCGTTATCGTTATCGTTATCGTTATCGTTATCGTTATCGTTATCGTTATCGTTATCGTTATCGCTATCGTTATCGTTATCGTTAACGTTATCGTTATCGCTATAGCCATCGCTATGCTATGGCTATCGCTATCGCTATCGCTATCGATATCAATATCGCTATCGCTATCGCTATCGGTACAGTTACCGTTACCGTTACCGTTACCGTTACCGTTACCGTTACCGTTATCGTTATCGCTTATCGGTTATCGGTATCGGTATCGTACCGTTACCGTTACCGTTACCGTTACCGTTACCGTTACCGTCATCGTCATCGTCATCGTCATCGTCATCGTCATCGTCATCGTCATCGTCATCGTCATCATCGTCATCGTCATCGGTATCGTTATCGTTATCGTTATCGTTATCGTTATCGTTATCGTTATCGTTATCGTTATCGTTATCGTTATCGTTATCGTTATCGTTATCGTTATCGTTATCGTTATCGTTATCGTTATCGTTATCGTTATCGTTATCGTTATCGTTATCGTTACCGTTATCGTTATCGTTATCGTTATCGTTATCGTTATCGTTATCGTTATCGTTATCGTTATTGTTATCGTTACCGTTATCGTTATCGTTATCGTTATAGTTATCGTTATCGTTATCGTTATCGTTATCGTTATCGTTATCGTTATCGTTATCGTTATCGTTATCGTTATCGTTATCGTTATCGTTATCGTTATCGTTATCGTTATCGTTATCGTTATCGTTATCGTTATCTTTATCGCTATAGCCATCGCTATGCTATGGTTATCGCTATCGCTATCGCTATCGATATCGATATCGCTATCGCTATCGCTATCGGTACCGTTACCGTTCCCGTTATCGTTATCGCTATCGTTATCGGTATCGGTATCGGTATCGTTACCGTAACCGTTACCGTTACCGTTACCGTTACCGTTACCGTTACCGTTATCGTTACCGTTACCGTTACCGTTACCGTTACCGTTACCGTCACCGTCACCGTCACCGTCATCGTCATCGTCATCGTCATCGTCATCGTCATCGTCATCGTCATCGTCATCGTTCATCGTTATCGTTATCGTTATCTTTATCATTATCGTTATCGTTAACGTTACCGTTTTCGTTATCGTTATCGTTATCGTTATCGTTATCACCGTCGCCGTCGCCGTCACAGTCACCTTCGCCGTCGTCACAGCAAGCACAAGCGCAAGCACAAGGACAAGCACAAGCGCACAAGCACAAGCACAAGCACAGCAGCACAAGCACAAGCACAACACAAGCACAAGCACAAGCCTAAGCACAAGCACAAGCACGTCAAGCATCAAGCACAATGCACAAGCACAAGCACAAGCACATGCACAAGCACAAGCACAAAGCACAAGTATAAGCACAACACATGCACAAGCACAAGCACAAGCACAAGCACAAGCACAAGCACAAGCACAAGCACAGGCACAAGCACAAGCACAAGCACAAGCACAAGCACAAGCAAAGCAAAGCACAAGTACAAGCACAGTAAATACATGAGCACAAAGCACAAGCACAAGCACAAGCACAAGCACAAGCACAAGCACAAGCACAAGCACAAGCACAAGCCGACAAACACAAGCACAAGCACAAGCACAAGCACAAGCACAAGCACAAGCACAAGTACAAGCACAAGCACAAGCACAAACAAACACAAGCAAGCAAGCACAGAGCACAAGCACAAGCACAGACAGCACAAGCACAAGCACAAGCACAAGCACAAGCACAAGCACAAGCACAAGCACAAGCACAAACAAACAAAACCACAGGCACAGACACAGACACAGACACAGACAGACACAGACAGACACAGACACAGACACAGACACAGACACAGACACAGACACAGACACAGACACAGACACAGACACAGACACAGGACACAGGACACAGTACACAGACACAGCTCAGACACAGCACAGACAGACACAGACACAGACTCACAGACACAGACACAGACACAGACACAGACACAGACACAGACACAAGACACGGACACGGACACGGACACGGACACGGACACGGACAACAGGACACAGACACGGACACGGACACGGACCACGGACACGGACACGGACACGGACACGACACAGACACGGACACAGACACGGACACGGACACGGACATCGGACACGGACACGGACACGGACACGGACACAGGACACAGACACAGACACGGACACGAGACACAGATACAGACACAGGACACAGACACGGACACGGACACAGACGACACGGACACAGACACAGACACAGACACAGACACAACAGACACAGACACAGACACAGACACAACACAGACACAGACACAGACACGGATACAGACACAGACACAGACACAGACACAGACACAGACACAGACACAGACGCAGACAGACAGACACAGACACAGACACAGACACAGACACAGACACAGCCACAGACACAGACACAGACCAGACACAGACACAGACACAGACACAGACACAGACACAGACACAGACACAGACACAGACACAGACACAGACACAGACACAGACACAGACACAGACACAGAACAGACACAGAC